>JAYRBW010099426.1:0-19806 GCA_036023295.1 Invenusta paracnida
CGGACCTCCGCTCCAAACCGGAGGATGCTGTCAAGTTTGGCTGGGCGGCCCTTGACCTCCTGCTATAATCACGGATGCGGGAAATGAAAAAAAAACGATATCGGGAAAATGTTTCTCTGATGCTTTCTTAGTTCCATTTGAAACTACGTGAAGTGTACAACCACCGCAATCCACTAGATGGGATAAACCACTTGAGTTCCTTAGTTTGGTGACTGCGCCTCCATATTTTCCTACAAATAAATTGAAAGAAAATTAATAAATAAAAACTAAATATAAGCAGAAGTAACAAACTATTATTATTACGCATTGTACGTATATTGTGTGTAGCAATTTGCAGATAACTTTTCCAAACTATTTTGTATACACTGCTACAGTTACATGTTTACATCGTACATTGTGGACCATCATTCACTTAAGTTAAGATGTATTTGTAGTGTAAGGTCACTGATGAAGGCCATGAACCATTGGTTCTCACTTAAGCAATTTCATTATTTATGCGAGAAATACTACTTCACTGAAATTGTCATTAATACAACTTTGGAGATCTCACTGTATATTAACACTGGTATATCAACTGTGGTAACACTTACATCAGAACAAATATAATTGACTACTCAACGCATAATGTAATACAACAAACCAATTTCATTATTTTGTTTAACAGATATTCTATATTTTCATATATATTCCCAGATTGTAATTTCTTATAATATTAACCAGAAATCATAAAATGTATTTAAAATGCCATCTAATTGAACAATTGGTATAGTTTAAACTGAGCTGAAAATGGAAAACAATACATTTAATTAATGTTATAAAATTATCTTTCGAATAGGATTTATAAATTATTTTGCCAGTAAGTTGAGAAACTGAACATATTTTATTATTTTAGAGGCAAAATTTTTAATATTTAGACTACTTTATGATTTTACCTTTCAAGATGAAGGTTTGCATTATAATTTTACCAAAACATGTAGAAATGAGCCAACATTTATATTATAAATTGTAATTACTATAGGGAAGGTATAATCTATTCTTGTATTAAAATATTTTGCGCTATATTTACATTTAGTAAGATGGACATCACACATTATTTGATACATTAATAATATGAAATAATAGTAATAATTAACTATAATTTGATGTCATAAAATAGTTTTTTACTAAAAAATATATTTAGTACTTTCAGAAATGCTGTTTACTTTATATATTAATATGAATCATCAATTTTTCAATGATTATTAATTGGTATTTAATATTGTAGCTATTCTAACAATAATTTTTGTTTCTTCGTGGAATAAAGGCTCGTTTTATTTATCCAATATAGTGAATAACAAAATTAAATTTGAGTATTTTTTTAAATAATGCATACGTTAATGCATAAATGTTGTAAATATTTGTAAGTCATACTATTTATCCGTGTTCTTCAACAAAGATCAAAGAAGACAAAATTGACGGAGAAATGAGCTGTAAAATATATATATATTGATATTGATTTTCTCTACATTCTGGAAAAAACAACCAGGATATTTTGTATCTATGTTCATATTCCCAAATGCTTATTTTCTATTCTACTTTCTTTTCGATAAATAGCTCCCTCAAGCTCAATAACAAGTCCACGCACAGATACAAGTGGCAGCCGTCCACCCTCAATTAGCGGCGCAGATCCTCAGGGCCCACCAAGTGATGTCGGTGTAGTTGGTCTGGGCTGGGGAGTGACACCGCCAGGAACACCCATCCGTCGTACAGGCATCCTCTCATCCTCCCAACACGCACCACGCTCAAGTTTCTGGCAAGGAAACAGTAAGCTGACACCTTCTGGTGGACCGCGAAGCTACCAGAGCTCCATTGCAAGTGGTGGCGGCAGCCGTATTCCACGTCTTGTGCGGCCAAGTGCCGTACAACCCACAACAAGTCGAACGTCAAGCCGGCATGGATCAGATAGCGGGGGGAATGATCCTCATCAGGAATCGTCGAGAATACCGCGGCCTGTATTCGTCAGACGATAAGCACCATTTAATCAACCAATCAGCGTTTAGCTGTCCAAACGATCGATCGATAGCTACATGTATGACGTGTACAGAAGATTAGAATATCTTATTCAATAGAAATGGCCTATTGATTACTCAATTTAAAAATATCGAATCAGGAATTGAAAAACTAAATGTTTTATATTTATTTCTACGACTATTTATTTCATAAAAACTCACTGTTTTTTTGTTTGAATTGCACCCTTAACTTGTATTTTGTTACCGCTTCTACCATTATAAATATTTATTCAAAACCAGAATATCTACATGTATTTATATTCTAGAATTTTTTTATTATATATGATAGTTTCTAATTGATTCTGTGAAACCAAACTTAGTTTTCTAACAAGTCAAGAAATTAATCGTGTACATTGCAGAACTTTTTACTCAAGAAATTGAACCCATAATCATCACTCTATACAATTATTGCACCAGATTCAAGAGATGAACAGCCGTATCTACACCTATGACTACACTCATTTACTAAAGGTACATATCATTAATTTATTGTTATGTGGTTCAATCATATACGCATTCCTAAAACAATACTCCCTACTGTTCTTAACTATCCAATGATTTGACTTTCAGAGTTCATGTAATTTGTTCATATTACTCAGGCATATATTATGTATACAATATATGTAAATATATTTTTAGACTGGGAACATGGACTATACGTATACATAATAATAGGAAAAATGCATATTCTACTATATAAATGATTACATATACTTGGTTTTATTTCCTTAATTTGAATTATTAAAGAGATACATTTTATACTTATTTGTTCCGTTTCCTGTTATGTTTTTTAGGTAAATCTATTAAATGTATTCAAAACGTCTCGTATATTTTTAATTTAGTCTTAGGTAAGTGTTCAATGTTATACCTAAATAGTTCCTAATATTCATCTATAAATATGCTTCTAAAGAAATTAGTAGTATTTTTACTTTTGTACTATATAATTTTGCAAATTTTTCACGATTTATTTCAAATATAATACTATAAATACAAAGGTAGAATATAGAAAGATAGAATAAAAGTAAGACTAATACTGTGTTGAGCGTAGTAGAATACATGCAGCAACATTGCTCATCAAAGCAATATAGTTGGACTTATGCCCACTATGACTTATTTCGCTTGTGCCACAGAGTAATAATAGACAGTTTCAACTCTTATTGGTTTCATAAATATCGCGCTGTAAATTTTCTTCAATAAATATTCGTTTTATTTTAATAAATTTAATATTAAAAAACAGCATTAAATAATTTGATTAAATTAATTTTAAGAGCATATATATACAATAACAAAATGTTGACATACGTATAAGTTGTCTGTATTATATAATTTATTCCCTGTGTATCTAAAACTGTTCTACTATACAAACAATTTTATTGCTATCAATCTTTAACAAATTATTTTGCATTTAAGCTATATTGGGTAGATGAATAGTAGTACTATAAACTGCGTACAGAATCAATGAGTCAAAGCTCTGTGGCTTGTACTACGAAAATTCATTTTGTAAAACTTTTGGCACATATATTATGATATAAGTGCAATATTTTGTCAAGTAGTCAAATAAGAGTTTATTATTTTTTAACTAGTTATTATATAATATATTATTCATATATCTAAAATATCAATTGTAGTTATTGTAAACAAATACTACAGAATAATAAATGTATATATTTTTTAACAACAAAAAGCACCAAATGGGAATCGGAGGTGCAAGTTTACATATGTAATAGAGAATGGCAGGTAATGATAATGTTAAAAGTTTTGTAGTGTTACAGTTAATATAATATAGAAAAGGGAAGGAAGGAGGAATATGATATCATCCGGTAATAAGCGTCCCGTTACCCAAAATTGTTGTGTTATAGGCACAAAAGAATTTATAAATTTAGTAGTTCTTGCCAGTGGTTGGATAATACGATTCGAGTGCTGAGAGGACCTTGGGACAATTTCATGTAGTTAATGTTAGGTGTTAATGTTTTTAGCTGTTAGGAATAACTTGATAGCGGCTTTCTTTCTTCTGTCTGTTAATTTCTCGAACTTGTTGCAGTCGCATTGTTAAGAATGGTTGACGATTTAAATTAGTCGATGGAATCGGTTTTGTAATCGTTGTAGAGTGTCAGACTGCTGTTGTGGGAGTTTGCCAATTGACTTGGAGATGCGTATTCGATAACTGAACGAACTAGAGCGTTGTAGTTTTTGCCATGATTGGTTTTAAAATTCTTATAGCATACATGCACTTTGAAGCGTTTCTGATAGCATATTCAATGTGGTCGTTCCAGGTGAGGGTGTTGTTCAGGATAACGCAAAAAAATTATTTGTTTGACTAAAGGTACATCTTCTACTAGAATAGGATTTACTTCGTTTGATTTGGTAATAAATATAGAATGACATTTTGTTAAGTTTAATATAAGTTGATTATAAACCTTGTTGAGAACAAGGGAACAAACATTTGAATAATTTCTAATAATAGTATATGACCTTTCCGCAGAATTTGAGACCAAACAACTGTAACATTTTAAACATTAAAAATTAAATAAATATTTATTTAAAAAAATGTATAAGTTGGTGAAAATGGTAGTTCATTAATTGGCAATAGGAAATACAAGCATATTATTCTTCTGACAATCGTAAAACATTTTGGCTTTGATGATTAATTGGGAACATAGAGAAACGGAAAGGAAACCGGAAGCCAAAATGCTTTACATATTAGATATTTATACTGTTCCTAAAAAAGCCATCGATTATGTGTTAAAGGTTTTGCTTTCAAATTGAGTCTGAGAACTTATTGAAGCCCCTACGTAAGTGACAGACGTTTAAAGTTTCAATAATTTTCAAATTTCTTTAACTATAATTATATGTGTATTGAAACAGCTGCAAAATATATTTGCAAAATTTTCTTTCTATACCATTTTAATTTAGAAAAACTTAATTGTAGAGGCGTATAATAGTTCAAATTGTCATTTCACTGAGAAATTCTCGTATATTAGCAATTTTCTAATAACAAAATCATCAGTTTCTTTTCTACTATTATCATATATGTAGGTTTCAAATAGATAGTGGCTTATTACTGTACACATTTGTTCACTAGATTTAATGAATTATATAAATTGAAGGAAATAAAACCAAAGTGATGGAATATTGTGTGATATTGACTAGAGGTAAATAGTCCTACCATACAATACTAAAATATTCTTGGTATTAAAGAATTATTGATTTCAATCGAATAATTTAAGTCTTAAAGGATTAAGAAAACATTTTCTCACATCGAATAGTTTGTTATAGCAAAATAAACACCGATGGAAGCAAAACAACAAATGTTTATTTCAGAATAATGTAAAACAGCACAAGACTAAAACAGCCCGACACGCGTTTCGTGCCGGGCTCTCTTCAGTAATAATCAAACACCTAAAGAATAAAAGGAAAATAGTAAAATATAAGTAATACATTTCACTATTACGCAGAAATAATTCATGAATTATATGTACTTAATACACAGTCTACCGCCATTACGTGAGGTTCGGCCGATGTTATTGATACCGTAAAGTAGTCTTAACGAATTATTGATTTCAGGCTATACAATGTAGTATCAATGTTTAATATCATTATTTATCAATTATATTACATACAATTTATATAAAATTTATGTTGGTCAGTGTGCGAGGTATATTAAACTGGGCATGATAACTATAATAAGTATTTTATTTTGCTTTACATGTTAATATTAATAATATATTTAGGTATACACAAATCTACAATAGTATTCAATGTATTAATCTTACAATATATAAAAATGTATCATACATCAAATAAAACAAAAATCTCAAATATATCTATCTCAATTATATTCTAAAGTATTCAAATTAAGAAGGAAAGAGAAATGTTTTTAGTTTGCGTTTAAAGAGAGAAAAATGTTTTTGTTTTGAATGTCGTGTGTCAAATTGTTCCAAACACGTGGGCCTACTATAGAGAAGGCACCACTGCCGGCATTGATTTTGGCAGTTGGTTGGTGTAGAATGATATCAGCCTGCGATCAGAGATGAATGCTGGTCACGATGTGGATATAGATGTGGATACGATCTGATTTCAGTCTATAGTATTAATATTTACTATATTATTATTTCAAGATAGTTTACATATAATGTCATAAATATTTCTTAATTTATTTTGTTTTAAGTAATCAGTTAAACCATCACTGATATTTCTGAAATTTTTAGAAAATGTTCACATCTTAGTTGTTTAAAATTTACGATATAAAGATGTACAGTATGTTCCATAAGTTCCTATGTCGACATAGAGAAAAGTAGATTTTATGCAATTAATATTATCAACACTATAGATAGTTGTTAATATTATTCAAATTGTGATATCCATACCTACTCTTATTGGACATAGAGAAAACAGCTATATAGTTGTTTATGCAATATAGATTTGAATTTATTAATTTATTAATTACAATTTTGCTTTAATTTACTTTCTAATAATAGAAATAGATTGTCCGCACTCTCTCTTCGATTCTCTTTGTTAAAGCAAAGCTAAAACAAATATTGTCTATCTATATGTTTCTACTAAAAAATGCCAGACAGCAGCGAGTATACTATTGAATATTTAACTTTAGCAGTCGCCTGGTATCACGATAGCGATAATAGTATGTATTGTTGTCATCAGAAGTTTGAAAAGCAAATTAAGAGAACGACTTGATGCTAATCCTCCAGATACAAGAGTGATACAAAATTTAGCATTGTCAAGTTATTTGAAACCAGATGCATCCATGATTTACCACGAAGTGGACACCCAAATGAGTGAAATGACAAACATGAGAATGTTATCGCTGAAAGATAACCCACGTATGTTAGTAAGGAGAAGATCTGATGAACTAGATTTACCACAAACGACATTACACAGGGTAATGACAAAGGATCTAAGATACAGAAGTTGGAAGCCAACGAAAGTACAATTCCTCAGTGAGGCAGATCACGAAAATCGTGTTTTATGCTGGCAAAAAATATTAGCAAAATACGATAACAACATTAGAAGATTAACTGTTTTTCACAGATGAGTGTGCAGTATATGCTGATGGTCGTGCGGTAGGATGCGGCTTTCGTTTTGGTCTAAACAAAATACTAATTTCTGGGAATAAGTAAAACAGCACCCCTCAAAAGTTTTGGTGTGGGCAGCAATGTCGGCTGAGCATCTCATTGGTCCATTTTTCTTCAACGGCTCGGTCTCTGCGGAAAGCTACATTACTATGCTTCGTGAAGAATTCATCTCTGCACTAGAAGCTAAAGGTATTCTCATGGCATCTCATGTACAACAGAATGGGCTCCTGCTCACACGGCAATGAAAACGAGAATTCATGCAGAAAATTCCCAAGACCGATAGTTCAGCAAATTTGAACCGACACCATGGCCCGCCGCGAAGTCCAGACTTCACATCCTGCGATAACGCACTTTGGGGGATCTTAAAACCGAAAATAGTTGCCATTTGCATTAAACTTATAATTATGCAGTTTTATGTTATAATTGTAAAGGGATGTGTTTTTAATGATGTATGTAATATAAAATATTTTGTTGAAATAGTTCAAAGTTATTTTGAATTTAAATATATATATATAAAAACGTTAAAACTATAATTTTTTTTTATTCTATATGAAATACTAAAATTGTTTAATTTATATATTTTAGAACAAAAGAAAGTGAATTATATCTTCAGTATTTCAAAAATAAATTATGATCTAGAATAATTAAACATTAATTCCAACACGCATTAAACATTTTTGAACATCAGCATACAAAATAATGTTGCATTGAGTCTATTACGTACGTCTATTACATACATTATTTAAAAAAGTTCAATTATATAAAATAAGTATACAATTATATAATATGTACAATGTTTTGTTGATGTGCTAATTTATATAACATATATTATAAAAGAGGAGCGGAATCATAACAATGGTAATATTATCTTATAAATTAGGATAATATCTTACATGGCGTTATTTTTTTTTGCCGATTGTATTTTGATGGTAGCGTTGGTTGGTGGTTGAATTGATTTCGATTTCAATTTGCTGAAAGGTTATTATTGAATAATAAAATTATTATAATTTAGAAAAATAAAATTATAAAATAAAATATGATAAGACTTGATTGTTTAAAGAATATAACATAGTATGTAAAAGTATATACATAATTTATAGTAATCAGTTCTATAGGTTATTACCTTGTGGAGAGCTCCATCATCTGTCTTCCGCGGAATAAAGACATTCTCGACTGTGAAGTATTGCAACCGAAATCATACTTTATAAAGTTGATTTAGAATTTAACATTAAAATGTATTTTATTGTAAACAACATTGAAATAGAATAATCCTATACCTAAGTAACTGTATAGTATTTATGTAACCCCCTAATATTATAAATAAACATTATGTAAACAAATAGAAAAAGAACAATAACTCTTTAGTGAGACAGTGGTGAACAAGCAAAGTACAAAAAGCAACTCGGCGCCCCGCAATATATGTATAATGGTTCAATTTCGTACATAGAATTCCGAATATCACTATAAAGCTTCAAAGCTTTAGGTATGATAGGCAATTATATAGAGAATATAATTGAGGACATATTTCAAATTTTCTAATGTTAAACTTGATAAATTATTATTATGCTGTATTTTGGATAATATCATTATATCTTAATAGGGTAAGTTCTGCATAAAAAATGTCTCGTTAATTTTTATATTATGGGAGCTTCCTTAATATAACAGCCAAAATTATTATATAAATTATTATATATAGGTATCTATGTAAACACGGCTGTTTTCCTCGTAGATTATCCAATATAGACAATTTTCTGTTCCGATTTGTGGCGCAATCAAGTTAATCCATTTTCTCGGAAGACAGTAAGAAAGATGGGCCATTTGTCACGATGCTATTTTCGATAAGAAAAGTTACGCCATTTTCTTTTTTAATCAACTTTATATAAATTCATTTTTAAATTTCCTTGCATACACTTATGTAAAGATATTATACCATAACAAAAAGGCAAAAAACGAAAATTGCCAAAAATCGAGTTAGGTCATTTTCATTTCTTATGACGATTCGAGTTATAGGCCATTTGTTCGGACCAACGACTTTATGCATTCTGATTTATACGTGCTCACCATATCGCACGATTACACGTTGCATGTACCTACAGTCCTCCGTTTACCAGTTGTTTCTAATGTATCCGGTTATAATTTATAAAAATAAAACAAACAAGCTTGTCTTTCTGTAAAAAGAACCCATGCGTTAATTTGTTCACCAATCAAAAAGCCATGTGAATGCAAATTAATGCCTCTTTCTTCTATATATCTCATTATACACTCATTAATATTTATTTCTATTGTTTCATAAATTGTTTAATGGCAGGGGTGAATTAACATTTGTAGACAATTAAACGAATTAAAACACGTGGCCACTAGATAGGCGCTTGGCGTTTCATTCTTCAATATTTATTATATTTATTATATTGATTTGATTCATTGTATTTTGATCAGTCAAAAAGTTACCGTAAATTTTGTAATATTAGTAAATTATTATGAATTATTATTTTTTTAAATAAATATAAATGTAACATAGGTACTTGCTTTGAATTTCATTAAAAACCTATCTACTATGTTATAGATATATACATTTCATACATTTACGCATGCAATATACCCTTAAAGCAATTTGACAACATTTCCTGTTTTAGTAAATTTACGTAAAGAGAAAATTTACGATTAAAATGTAATTTATTTTATAACTTTCAATTCCTATATTACTACTGGAGTCCTATACATGAAAAATATGTATTATAATTATTATCATTCATTGACACCAATATATATGTAAACCAATAAAATCACACTACAGTATGAATTGTTCAATTATATATGCTATATATATATCTTCTATAATATTTCCTTTGACTCTAAAGTACTTTTTGAACGTGCTTATCTACAGATTGTACCTAATATTGTTCGACTGAACGATGTACTTAAACGAAAGATAGATAAAACCTGAAGCTAAAACAACATAATATAACATATGTACATACGTGTGTAGAAATAGATAGATGATCACATATTGGGATAAAAACGTTGGATCCTAAACTGGTTATATATTTATATGTATAACATATGTATATCTATATATATATAATATATTCTGATGACACTGTTATTGATTTAATTTTATGCCTTGTTTTGTATCCTATTGCTAGTTTTGACAGAAGAAAACTATATTGTTCTAAAAATGCATTGAAAATGATAAGCTGAAAAGGCTATTGCGAGTAAAAATTATTTAAGTAAATTTTATAAAGTTAAGAATATTCCACATTTGTTGTACTAAACGCAGTCGTAAAATAGTTATTTCATTATTAAAATTATCATAGTAATTTATTGATTTTAGCACTATATGATAAAATAAGTTGTCTGCAGACTATTAATATAGTTGAAAGCATTTTGTATTGTCGTTAAGTTTGTCGACAACAAATTGGTTGTCAGTAATAATCATTCAAAACTTTATCGTTCATTAAGAAATTTACAAAACACGGATGCACAAAACAACTATAATATGTTTAACATATTTTGCTCACAGATGCTCACAGATGCTCACATATTAATATTTCTAATATCATAGTTTATGAGTTCTGCCTGGTTAAATATAAATCATTGAAGTCATAAGGATGGTATAAGCAATATTATATATTTAACAAAATATTGATAATTCAAGGTTGTTTAAACTTTGTATTTAATTGTTTTATTTATTTATTTTGATAGCTAAACACATAACATATGTTCAGTTAATATTTTAACTTATAGTTTTCATAACAATAATTGAGTAGGATATGATTTATTATAAATTAGAATATATCATAAATGAGATAATATTCATTAGTAAAATTTAAAACTTTCAAATAACATTTTATCATATAATATGACAATATATATAATTTTAAAACATATGTTTTTTATATATCGATATATAGAAATAATTATTTGCAAATATATGCTCAGAATGTATCTCAAAAACGATTAAAAAATAATAATATTGTTGCAATATTATATATTTTATATTGCATGCTACAATCTTATATATATATATAGATAATGCGTATTTGTGTGCAGATACAAATTTATGCATTATGAAATACTATCAAAATTAGAATTAGAAGTTTATACTACTTGTAAAGATTCTAAATATTTTGCATAAAGTGGAATGATATTTATAGCTTTTTGTAGCACACATTTAGAAAATAATTATTGCTTTTGCTGTATTATATCTTACGGTATAAATATTTAATTTAAATGCGTTTTCTTGCTTTATCTAAAAATATGTATATAATAAGTATTTTATATGTCTGACTTAAAACAATTTGAAAGAATATATTTTGGTATGCCTCACTGCATGATGCTATAGTTATTAGAAATGTATAAATATTTTTGATTTTGAATTTATGAGATTGGAATTTGAGTTCAAGATTTAACTCTTCAGTTGTATTCATATTTGTGTTAATAGTGTTTCATAAAGATTGTTGTTATAATTTAAAGCATAATTTAATTGTGTTATTTTATATCTATATTATAAACTGTTATTATTAATGACGTGATATAAATAAAATATGTATGACATAAAAGTATACTTAAAAATTTTATGTTAGTTTATGTAAGTTCATCAGATTTATAATATATCAAATTAATTATACAAATAATAATTTGTTTAATAACTTTAAAACATTGTACAATCAATAAGTAACTAATAATTTAATAGTATTAACTAATAAAGAACTAAATATATAAATTTTAGAAGTTTCAATAGCATACTCTACTTTACTTAGTTGTGAAAAACTCGAACGCACGTTTAAAACTGACAATTTTGAAATAAACCTTGTTTTCACTTTCTTTTTTGTTCTCTAACATAGTATATCTGGAATGAGATTTCCATGGTGATAACTTCTATACTCCCCGTCTCATTTCAGAGCTCGCTTTGAAATTTGTTTCTAAATATTAGCTGGTTATCTTAATGAATTAAATACATAAACGAAAAACTGAGCTCTATTAGTATATGGCAAGTTTTAAAAATGATACAAAATTCTAATTTTAGTGACAGAAGGACAGAAGTGGTCTACATTGAAAAATAATTGAAAATATTTATAGGAAAATTATATGCACATATATTTATTTGTATGCTTAATATTTCTTATTAAAATGTTTCATAACATTATTTCAAAGTTGTTTATCGGGGTTCATTTTGTCATAAGAATATTATACGAGTAGTAATGCAAAACAGCATACTAATTTATTGTCTTTCTTTTTGAATCTCCATTATGCTGAGCACTTGTTGAAATTTCTATTGGTACATCGGAGAAACAGCAGAACAAAGCGTACTTCTTGAAATTAGCCATTTGACAGACATAAACGAGCCATGTGGTGCTCTCTTGAAAGAGAAATATCAACCACATTATATCGCCAAGTGTCCAAAAAACATGAGCCAGGGAGTTGTTCTCTCCTTCAGCGATATTTTGATTTGTGAAGTAACCAGATATGTAGAAAACAGACTGAGGCACAGAGCAGACGAGGTATATGGACGAGCGTAGAACAATCAGAGCCGATGCTTTTATTTCCGAGCGTGACATCACTTCTCGACGGTCTCCAACATGGATTATCTTGGAACGTTGTTTCATGACGATGTACAACTTGATAATAAGCACTAGGCTGGTTAGGAAGATGGCGCAACTTTGAAAGAGGCCACAGTTGAAGAACACCGCCTCAAAAAACACCCAAAAAAGCGTTCCGTAACCGAGCATGCACAGACTTTCACCATTCACCCCGACAAAATGTCGCGTATTTAGGGCCAGAGGAAGAGTCAATAAAAGAACCACCAGACCAACGATACAGCAGGCTCTAAAGGCCACTTGAATACGCAACACCTTAAATTTTATTGGAAAGTAGACAGCCATGCATCGATCGAGGCAAGTTAGTACGTAGAATGAGGTAGTCAAACAAGCGGTGACTGCATTGAAAAATCGATGCATAGTGCAGACAGCTGAGCTGACCATAAACGTATCTAAAAGGATTCGTCTCTGAGAAGCATAGCCGAGGCCAATGGAGGCAAACATCCAGAACCAACCGATGGAAATTATGTTGAGACAGTCGGCAAATGCCACCGCCGACAGATAAACCATCATTCGAGTTTTTTGTCGCAGAGGACCCATGAAAATGTAGATCGTATGAACGTTGGTAATGAGACCGAAAGTGGCGTACACTGGAAAAAGATAGGCTGCAATGAAGCCTAGAGCGATAGCACAATTAGCTTTGACTTTATCGTAGTAAAGATCTTTGGGACTCGGAATAAATGTTGTAATATTGTTTATTGTGATGTTAGAATCCATAATCTATGTATGTGCTGAAACCTATAAAGTAAAACACTTGTCTGTAGTGTTGGGGCGCATCCAGTTAATATTAGAAAGTGAACTACTTCTTTGAAGATTTTAGAGTTCACATTTGGAGGATTATATATAGCATTTCTTCGACCAATGAGCATACCGCGATATAGTTTGTTACTTTAATAGCCAGTAAACTTTGGTTCAGCTAATGTTTTCTATTCCAGTAGTTTTCCAATGGTAGAAGTTTTAATGGAAAGAATGTTACTGAATATATACATTTTTCTAATATTTCTTTTGAAATTAACAGCATTGCTCTTCATGAATTAATGGCTATACATTAAGGCTGTATTATATTTTATTTGATATACTCAAACGTCATTTATGTAATATTTACATGAACTTTTATATTATCCTTATCACAATTAATGAAAGCACACAATGCACATAAACCTAAAATATAAATTTGCAGTATTTAGAAAAATCAAAAACAGCTCTAAAGATTTATTTTACTATATATTTCGTTTTATGAAGTGTTATGTCATGTTTTAATAAGTTTTGCTATCTAGAGTAGAGGTTGCCCTTCATATGGGGTGGGGGTTCACCAGGACATTTACCGGGTCCCGGTGGGCCAGTCCGCCATTGAACACATTAAAGCTGTTCACAAGTTTTACTAGATATTTAACTAAAGACAACTATAATTGTGTGATTCAAACCACATGTTAATTCAAAGAGTTACAAAATCTTATCATGTTATTATCTATAGTATTTAATATTTTTTTTTTATTATACCGATATGTGAGCAATTTTCATTCAAAACTTACAGTTGCTTTCAAATTAATTAGTATAGGTACAACATTGTTGTACTTCGTATTATTAATATTAATACGGATGTAATGTAATAAATGAAATTAGTAGAAGTTTCAGCTATAATAATTCGTCAACATTATATGTATATACCGATTGTAATGTATAGACAATTCAAATAAAGAATTTATGTTTTTTATATTTGTAAATTTGTATATTTTTCAATCATTTATAGTAACAATACGTTGTATATAAGATTATCATCTAATACATTTTGGTGATAAAGTCCTTTAACAATTCTTAAATAAGCATTCTGAAGATTGTTATCATTTTCGGAAATCTGGAAATAAAGAATGTTAAAATTACTATTAAATGACATAAAATAAATGTACAGAAATGTATATAATAATGTGAAGATTATTTATATTAACCGCAATAAAGAAAGTAAACTAATCAAACTACACATTGACGATTGAATAACACATACAACTTTATTGTTTATCACATTCAATAAAGTGTTTGCTTTTAATTAATATGACTTGAGTTGGAATATATATATATAGGACAATATCTAAGACAAGTATTATAATTGTTATTAATTGCTATTACAAATCAGCCAATAACATTTAAAAAAATATTAACGATTGATTAATTTTTAACAAAATGAAGGGCATGCGCTATTGCACAAACAGTTCAATGATAATTATAATGAATATAGTTTTTGTCATTAAGTGTATTAGTGAACAAAACTTAATTGAGGGAATCTATTTAGTCGAATAATAGATACTCTCGTATCTTCGACCTACTGACCATCTGATTCGTTCATTTCTTGTACATGTCACACGAACCACAGCTCGCTTGACAATTTCGCAGCATCCAATCAGGATTGTTTGTGCACTCTTCACGGGCTGCCCATCCCACACAGTAGGGATCCGAGTCGTAACAGTTTGCATCTAAATTAGATGGTTGTAGAAAGCGTGCAATTCATATCATTACAAACGTACAATAGAAAAATAAGCAAAATAAAGATGGAGGAGAAACTATAAAAATATAAATAAATGTAGGTAGTTTTCTTTTAGTAATCGCTTAAAGAATATTGCTTGGACTGTAACAATATATAACATACAAGTTAATATGTATGTATACATAAATAATACTTGATGTACCTAAGCATATTTATTAGAGTATTATTAATATCAAAGCAGTTAATTTTTCGTGAAATTCTTGATCGCATGTCCTTTTTCGAGAACTACCAGAATAACCAAGATATTGCAAATTTTCGGCGATTGGAGTACATGTGTATGTACGTAATTAATTATTTCTGACTGAATACATGGTAACATTTTTTGATCAATTGAATATATTAACTTATTTGAAATTTAGATAAAATTTCACTTGATAAATTAATTATTGATTGATCGTTGTCCTATAATTACAACAGTTATCTCTGTGAAAAGATATTTTCACTTTTGCCTAAAACTATGTATATTATCATTGTTGTATAAATTTTCACTAAACATCACCTTCCATGTAAAACTAACCTTATTCGGATTTTTCTCTTAGAATACTAGTTTTAATATTGGGTACATTTTTACTTCTGAGAAATCTGTTCTTCTTGTCAGTGAAATCATCTCTTCTAATATTGATATTATTGTTTTAACCAACTTCTTAGAAGTAACGCTTATAGAGTTCAAAAAACATATTATTAATGTATTGTTGATAATTTTAACATTCACATTGAAAACAAGCTATCTTCTCAGTCTCAAACATTCATTGATCTGTTTAAATATTTTAACCTCTGTCAGCATGCAACAGGTCCTACATATGTCGCTAGCGGCACCCTTGACCAAAGTATCACTTGACGTGATGACAATCCTCTGATCACATCAGAGCAATCATATTATCCTATTATCAGTGATCAATAATTTGATATATGCAAAGTTTTATATTCTAAAATTCAATATTCTCGCCGTAATTTTTTGTGTTGAAGATGGTCCAATTGAACTGGAAAATTCCAACCATTGTAACCCAAACTGTTTATAGAAACAATGTCTCTATCACTACAATTCTATTCTATCGTCCTTACTTGATCAACAAGTGATCAATACTGATTAAACTCACTATCCCTTCCAGACCTCGTGTTCCATAATTTAAAAAGTAAATTGTTACTGAAATTTGCAATTAAAAGAAATTAGAAAAGAAATTTGCGAAAGAAATCATAATTTCATAGATGAAAACACCACCATAATTATTATTAGCTTTGGCCTGCTGGTTTCACTCAATTCTATTAATACCTTCATTCATTCTAAACTGGACTAGTACAATTCAATTCTCCACGAAGGTCTGGCAAAATATATATATCTTCACCAGTCTATATAGAACTGCTTAGCGAGAATTGGTAAACGTTTTTCCAGAAAGTCTCCAACCTCTTCTACGATTAAAAATCTTCACTGGTTGCCAGTTGAAAAGGTAATTTTTAAATATGTATAGTTCATCGCCGTGTTTTTGGAATATCGATATAGGTTGCAACGAGTCAATCAATTCAAACTAATCTCAAAGTTTTGTGATTTTATTCTAACTAATTCCGCCACCACAACTGGATTGGCTATCATCAGACCTAGAATATGGAACAGGCTTTCAACGACTTATATAGAAGAGCGTGATTTCAAAGAATTTAAATTTTTGCAAAAGGACTCTTTTGTCAACCCTTACACCTGTCCAATTTGCTGTATCTAAAGCTTTATATTTATGTTTTATGTTTACATTTTCATGTTGAACTCATTTCATTTGTGTCAACCTCATTCCTGTACTCTGTAGTTGTTTGTATTTTACCTTTTCCCGTTTGATTGGCTTTATGGCAGGATTTTTGGTTAAATTTATTAATAATAATAATATTACTAACACTCACGACAGTAGTATAGATAATATATCACCCGGCCTTCTGCCATACTGGTAACAGATAACTACATAGACAATTATACGTGTCTCAACCAGGAATCGAGCCCGAGTCTTCCACTTGCCAGGTTCTTATGCTTACCACTACACCACTGGGACACTGGCTAATAATCACGAAAAGTACTTGGTATATATACATATATATATAAACTAAGCAATCCGCCAGGTTAGCGAAAGTGTTACATAATAACACGACAATATTAAATTAATAAATGGCGTGCCAGCTGGTTATATTAATTGAGATTCAAAATTTTATAAATCATAAATCTTAAATTATTCACTATATTTTATATTGTTTCAGTCTTTGATATCCTTATCTTTATGATGAATGAATCTAGTCATTCAAGCCAATTAGTACATAGTTTATATACATTTTTGGCATTATTTCAGAGTAGGAAATTGTGACTTTCTTTATTGCATGTAAACAAAATTAAAATTAAATTTCATTAAATTAGTTAATTCAATATGTCTAAAACATATTTCATAACAAATTGTCAACAAAAATTGTCAAAGGATATATTTGAAAATGTCGATATTTCGTGTTTAATTGGAATATTTCTATATATTACTGCTAGAAACTATTAGTAGCATAGCAATAACAATAGCATACAAATATGAATATTTAATGTTGATAGCTTAGCTGGAGTAGTTTTGAATAATGTAACTTAGACAACACGCGCTACTTCACTTCTAGACTAAGCCTACACTATGTTTCATATCTCTGAGGTTGTACTCACTAACGCCATTCGTCGCGGATATCCCGTACTCACCACCAGAAACAACTGGATAATCCGGAAGCAGGTTCGCATCTGAAGAAGAAAATTTAGAAAAAACACGGTTATATTTATAATAGTGATTAATAATTTATTTTAAGGTATGTATAAGATGAATTAAAAAATATTTCAAATTATCCGATAATATATGTATATATACATATATGTGTACATACATATTAACAACAGTATGGTATAATATAAATTAACATTCATGACTGTAAATAAAGTTAAAATTTGTCTAATAATTAATTTAATTTAATATTTGTTCCTTTTTGTAAACTTGATATTTTCTGTTTTTTTATTCATTTTAAGAATTTATTTGCCATCGTTTTGATCAATTTTTTAGGCAGTATTAAGAATTCTTACAATGGTATCAAATATAACACAAATACATGGACTTTTCCAAATATCTTCTAATGGGTTCTAGATCTGTTAAGAATGGAATACGATAGTATGGTTAACATTAAAAAAATATATATCGAAATTAGTAATTATGTTTACAAAAAAATGTTTGACAAAATGAAACCTTCAAATTATTTTAATAAAAACGATTAAGCAAAAAAGGTGACATGACTTGAATCAAAATATCATCAAATAATAAAAGTATTTAAAAATAATATTTTCAAAATATGTTCTTACTATTGAAAAAGGGTTATTGTTTTTATACATTTTATAATTTTGTTTTCATTTGTTAAATTTGGAAGAACAAATATTATCATCTTAATATTAAAATATACGCTGAACTAGCTAAAATGTTTCTATTGTCTAAACTCCATCCAGTGGATTTCTTATCAACTCTCCACAGTAACGCATATGCGATGCGCAAAGAAAGGTAGACAGTTAAGACTTTGTTCATTGAAGAGAAATACACTCTAGATGTTTGAACTACTAAAAATTACAGTAAAAATAATAAAAAATCAAAATATATTACAAAGAAACATTGCGCTGATAATTGTTTTTTGTCTAATAAGAGCATTATTACAATTGAACATATTTTAAAATATAAATTGTCAACATTAAAATAAATCATATTTGTAGTAAAACATGTCTCTGTAATCTATATCATTTAAAAAATAATAATTTTAAATATCATAAAAATTTAATTTTTATGAAATGAAATATTTTGTGTATATTCTGAAATATAATGAATTCTAAATTTCTATAAAAACCATCCATGTGGGATTTTTAAATGTATTTTTCAAGTATATTTTCTCCTTAGAAACAACGAATAAAAAATGCTTCCAAATCCTACGATCAAGTCTGGTGCCCTTTATAGATTTTCAGTGTAACATCTTCACAACTGAGCAGCTATTGAATAAGAAACAGATATATTTGTAATTCTATTTTTATTCTAATTAATTAAATATATATCGCTGTATATTTCATCATGCTCACAATTTTTGTGTAGCTTCTAGGCATTCAATATAATATTTGCATTTTTGAGAAAATTAATCTATATTTAAAAATTGCATTGCATGTAAACATAAAATGTTTCAGCTTAAAATAAAATGATGATGGAAAGAACGCTAGATTAAGTCAAAATAGTAAAAGTGAAACTTAAACTTGGTCACGCTGAATAACATTATATGTATTTTTATCATCTGTATTAGATTTATTAGGTATATTTTTAGCTGTTTGTATAATATTTATTTTTAAATCAAATAAGTTAAAAAAGTTTTCAGACTTAACCTTTCCGTTGTGCAGTAAAAAATTATCGTAGTATTGTGCCGGTGATGCAAATGCATCACCCTATTCTTATATTGTGTCACTATCTATATATTATGATGTTTTTGCCATTTAAACATATAAGACCAGTAAAAATACA
>JAYRBW010099437.1:0-19806 GCA_036023295.1 Invenusta paracnida
AAATATTTCTACAAAATAAATGGTATGACTTATTTATCTTATTTTACTTGTATTATGTGAAAAACACTTGGATAAACCAAAATATATGTAATAATTCATTCTGAATAATAGTTAAAACATTTTTTTTCTTAAAATGAACATTTTCATGAAAATTGAGTAAAAATCACAGAAATTCTACTATATTCTTTAATATGGGAAATCAGAAAAATGATTTTTTTGGTGATTTCGGCGTCAGTGTGAATTGTGTTACCAACTAAATATTGTTTCTGGGCCTTCACTTAGTGAATTCCCGAAGAGTTTAGCTCTGGACATGAGTTGCATATAAAAACACCATGAGCTACTCTAGTAAGTGGTTTATCGATTATATTCAACGATATAATTATTTTTACAAGTAGTATTTAGATTATGCGTATACTCTCCCCCAGAGGATTTTGCTATAATCTTTAAATTTTGAATATTTATCCCTGTAAATAATAATCATTTGTATTGTTTCAATTGCATTGGGAGACTGACGTTGATATTGATAACCTGTTTATTGAAGAATAGTTATTAGGAGATACTGAAGACCAAATGTGGCTGTTACGACCGAACGACACACAGGAGCTCAAGCTCAGGGTCTCTAGAATACCAGAAAACACATAAGAAGGAATAAAATGGGAGGTAAAGATGTTTATATGACGTGGCACAAATCCTGGAAAGTTAGATTAGATTGTGGCTTAAAAGTTGTCAAGGATCTTGATGAGATATGTCACTACATGATGTGGACTTCTGTCTACAATATTTCATTCCTGAAATACGTAAAACAAATAAAGATTTCGGAAGCTTTATACAAACCAACTTCATCAGCGTCATCTTCTGTTTCTGCAACTATTCAAAAATAAAACATATCATTGAATGAGACCAATAATGATTCCAACTCTTTTTATTGTTCTTTATTCTCTGGTAATGAATTTCATAATTGTACTTTCCATTTTGGCACTTTCATAAGTGAAAACTAACTGTTACTTTGTTATATTATCTTGTTCGTATTTATGAAGTTACACTAAATAATAACTGTTAACTTGATTGTCTCTATATGTAAATGTCGATGATTAACTGTTAACTTTATATTTTCTATGTAAATTTCGTTGATTTTACCTTCTAATCTATAATTATATGATTATTTCTTCCATCGATATTGGTCGATTTTTATTTAATCATAGAATATTATTTCTGTTTCATCACCTGCCACAAGTGGGAGATTAAACTTTTAATCTCCTAAAATCTCAAAGTCAAGCTAAAATCTATATTTATGGAAAGTATTACAAAATGACAGTACATAAATATATATAGCAACCAACATGAATAATAATCGTGTAATCATTCATACATTTAATAAATCAAAGCCAAATTGTCTTAACTATCCTTGAAATGTAACATTAAAAGTACAACTGGAGTATCATCTAAACGGCATCGCCATTCATTTAACCATGAATTAAATAACTTTACTTGCACTTTCTTTTTAGTAATTTTTGGTATGCCTGTCGACAGCTTGTTTCTAGCGTTGTGCAAACATCAGTGATTTTAAATGCTGTTGGAAATTTTCAATAAATAAAGCAATATTTAAGATTATGTTTTAATACTTTTGGTGCACACATAAACGTAATTAGATATATATATATTTAAACAATACGTCTTGAGTACTTATTAAATTAGCAATGAAAACTTTACAACAACTATTTTAATATAACTATTAATTGTATAGATTTTATTTTACAAATGTTCTACAATTTTTCCTACTAAATATATATATACTAAAAAACAACGCATTTGTCATGAAAATGATCTTAATCCGAGCATATTTTGTGTTGTTTATGTTATCATAGCTATTAAAACAAGTGGGATATCTTTTTATTACAATCATGAGATTTGTAACAACTTACCATTGACAGATATAATCACGAACACGTTTGCCAGGGACCCGTTTCATACAAATTATCGATTAGGAACTAACAGTTAAAATAATCGTGTTTCATCGCAATTTATCAGACTAATAATTAATTATCAGTCAAATTGTTCGTATTTTTTTACAAAATTCTGCTGGCGACATACCTTATATCCAATTATAACTGGTGATATTATATGCAAACTAGGTAAATTATACTAAATCGCATATATCAGCCGTTTTTGGGCGTTAAATGGGGTGTATAGCGTTCTTGTCTCGCACTTGGACCGCTGATATAGACGAATTCAACTGTACAGTGTATATTTCAGTAGCTTGATCAAAGTATCCCTAAATGATTTTCATCTAATGTGATGAATTAAAAATATTTCTAAACTCTTCAATACTTCTATATTTATTACTTTTTATTCAAAGGTTGATTATTGTGTGTGTTTCTTGGTGTGAAGCCTGGATAATATGCACTACTGTAAATACTGTTTTGACAAAACTTATCATACGTTCCTATATCTATTATATATTATTGCTAAGTGTGAGACCTAATAATATTAGTGTAATATGTATATTGATTACTTTTCAATATAGAAATAATGGTGTACCTAATTTTTTTGATGATTAATTAACGGGGTCAACTTTTTTTGCTTATATAAATAAATTACTTATGATGCGAATAATGACTAAATGTATCATTTCAAAGGCTAATTATCTTAATTATACTTTCACAATTAAAGAATTTAATATGCACAGTCAAAGCCTATACATTCCTCACAAAAAATGAAAGTGTTATTTTGTATCATTTAATCATTTTGTTGTTGTTTTAAATGAACAAGCCGTACAAAAAAGTATCGCAACACATTTAGAAATATGTGCACACCATTTACAGCGTTTCAAAATAGAGTCAATATTAAGCTGGCTAGTATTAATGAAACATTCTAGAAAATATATACACAAAGGTCAAAATTCATTATCTTCTTCTGAACTACGCTTCAAAATTGTAGAATCTTAAATAATGTTCTAAAATAAACGAATTCTAAAAGAAGTAAAACCTGCACAATCATTAATCAACCCACAGATATTAAATTTAGCACCTACATGTGGACAATGACTCCTGTGCTATTCTACCCCATATTCCCCACAAACTTATTGACCAAACCTCTTAATTATCTGTTTGTGACATCTCTTACTTATAATATTATTATGAATGGCCTATTTTTAACGACAGAAATAATAATAAATTCACGCATTTAAAAAATATAATTATAAGTTATTTATAAAATCGTGTGGTAATAAATATCCCACCTCTTCTCATTGTATTTATGTTTAGACAAATTGTTTCTCGTCTTCTGTTTTTATCCAACTTTGAAATGGACTTACCTACTTATTCGACATATATTAATTCCTTTATTCTTCTACACGCTAATCCCTGGAACTCAAAAATGAATAATAATGTTATATGACCACGCTTTATAAATTATGTTAATTGAGATTTCAAAATGATGAGAAAATATGTAAAGTAATGTTACAAGAAAATCAATCCATTTGTATTTGTATTTTCTAATATATTTTTTGTTTATCCTAAATATACGATTTTAATAAAGCAAAAAGCATTCTTGCACTAAAATGATTTTATTTTATTTGACTGATAGATATGTATATAAATGCACGGATTATAATATTTAACTACTTCGTATTCAAAAGTTTAAGGTCTAATTCTAATTTTAATAATTCCCTATATCCTATCCTATTATTTAGTATATATTGTAGCAATATGTGGCAATATTTAGGTTTACCTATTATAGTATTATACCAGTTAATTGCAATCCTTTTTATGTTAACATCATGTTGTAAATATTTCTGCGCATATATATTTTTATCCAACCAATAAGGCATTTATTGCCTCAATTGTTCATATTAATATGATTAACTATAATAAAATCGGTAGAAGTGCACATGCCAATGCCATCAAGCCTACAAAAGCGCTGGATTTTGTAGTAGCCAATCATATGAAGGCAAATGTAAACTGATAATTCTTCTGAGTATATATAACGCCAACTAAGTTGAGTGTTGTGTCATTATCGCATTGCCGTTTATAATTTGTATTCTAAGTTTGAGAAAAAAAGATGACGGAAGTGGTTTCAAGATTTACTCCGCTGGTTCGCTCCATCACGCCTCTTGGAAGAATCGAGAAACTCGAGAACAAACCAGAAACTAACCCACGGGAAAACAAAGATCTACTGGCGGGTCACATCGACTATAAGGGCCTCAACATGGTAACCACAACAACTAAATACATGGACAAACTCACGGCGGATTTCCAGTTTCAATCTTCGGATATCGTAATTACCACATTTCCGCGAAGTGGTACTCTTCTTACTTCTGAAATCGTTTGGCACATTAAGAATAAACATCTCATCAAGCCAGGAGGCCAATACGGCGAAATGTCACAGCGGGTGCCCTTCTTGGAGATGGACGCTTATGGCGTAACTACAGCAATGAACATGTTCGAAAATAACAAAGGACTCCACCACAGATTGATGAAAACTCACCTTCCAAAGCAGAAGCTCTGGCCTCTCCTTGAACACTCCTTCCCAACCCTTCCCAAGGTGATCGTTACACTCCGCAATCCCAAAGATGTGGCCGTCTCCATGTACCACTTCTATCACAACTTTCCAGAATTCGAATCCTGGCCATACCACGATTGGAACCTGTTCATCGAGCATTACATGAAGGGTAAAACGATGTACAATGACATTCTCGAGGCCAGCAGACAGTGGTGGGACATGCGACACCACCCCAACCTCCTCATGGTTCGCTATGAGAGCCTCATTCGGGAGCCGCACCAACAAATCCGACGAATCGCGAATCACATCAATGAGACACTCACGCCTGAACAGGAGGACATCATTGTGGAGGCCATTCAGTTCAAGTCAATGAGTGCAAAGCCCGAGGTCAACTTCACGTTTCCGGTTACAGGGGGACATTTAATGCGCAAGGGCACCATCGGTGACTGGAAGAATTACTTCACCATCAATCAGAATGATCGCATGGATCGATTGATATATCAAAAATTGGGATCAACGGGCCTGACGTTTGAATATGAGTAAGGTTACCCTTCTTATAAGCTCACCTTGGAGATATTGAATTTATCTACAATATCGTAGTTTTCAGGAATTCAGTATATTTTATGTAATATAATATATAGAGACTTTGTATTAATATTGTCTAACACTTTATTATACGTATTATGCCTATATTTTCCTACTTTATAGAATTATACATTTTACAATGACTCAGTTTAATATGGGACTCATCGCGTATTTATACTAACTTCTAAGACTTAAACATTTACGAATGATTCAACAACTCATGATTTATTGTGTATTATTGCTGTTAATAGCATCTCTGCTGATATGTTTCTTTCAACTTTCATTACATGTGTATATATCTCATTTCTTCTTTTTTTTGTATATATATTCTTATTTGTCTTATTTATATAATTCCTATGTATTAAATACATTTCATCCACGAATTTAAAGACTGATTTTTTTTTATTATTTGTATTTTCAAAGATCTTGAAACAAATTTTGACTTATGTAGAAAGTTTCCAATTAATTCCGATTTTTTTATCAGTTGACTTAATTTATAAAAATTAATAATGTATTATAAATGATTTCATACATAGCAATAACCCATTTTCCTTTTTATGCTCAATTATACGCTATTCAATATCAAATTACTTTACAAAATGTAAATCAGTTTTTATTTAATTATTAAAAATTATAACAATTTTCTTAAATAAAATATCTGATTATACTTGAAGAACATAAATTAAATATGTTTTTTGTGAATGCTAACAATCAATACATTTCTTAAAATGGAAATCAAAGTGCATAATTACATGTAAATACCTAGAGATATCTAAAAAACTAATATTTCTTTTGTTAGATTATGTCATCTTGTTTTGCCGATAATTTGAATGCATAAACTGGAAGTTTTTTTATCAAAAATGATTGTAATTTATTATATTGTAAATATTTTGGAAAAACAATTTGGTACTTTTATCTGTAATTAAAACTAATCCTGCTATGGGCCACTGTTTGCGCGAAAAAATAATAAAAATTACACTTGGCTTCGAATAAAAAGTTTGTGTTTTAGTTGGTATTTATGTTAGCTTGTTTCGCATAGAGCTGAAAAGTAAAAAAAACCACATTTGAATTTGTTATTTTATCTAACTGAAAAATTGATTGGAGTGTTCTGCATTGCTTATGTACATCTTATATACGCCCCATTTTCATCAAAATTATTTGAAGTATTTTGTGAATCAGCCATTATAAATAATAATAGCTGTCATCTTGTGACTATTTAATTTTCTTAATTTTTATGCCACACAAAAATACAACAGTAAGTAATACTATTCGCCTACGTAAAACAAAAGAGCTTATTGGGATACATTTCATTGTTTTTTACAGCATTGTAGCCAAGAGTATAGAGCAAGTGACAAGAATCCTCACTCTATGCCAAAGAATCTAGAGCAAGCGACAAGAACCCTCACTCGATACCAAAGAATCTAGATCGAGCAACAAGAACCCTCACTCGATACCAAAGAATCTAGAGCGAGCAACAAGAACCTTCACTCGATGCCAAAGAATCTAGAGCGAGCGACAAGAACCCTCACTCGATACCAAAGAATCCAGAGCGAGCTACAAGAACCATCACTCTATGCAAAAGAATCTAGAGCGAGCGACAAGAACCCTCACTCTATGTCAAAGAATCTGAAGTGGGCGACAAGAACCCTTACTCGATGCCAAAGAATCTAGAGCGAGCGACAAGAACCCTTACTCGATGCCAAAGAATCTAGAGCAGCGACAATCTAAAATCTATTCTTTGTCCTATAAGTTCTTTACTCCCTTCTATACGAGTCTTTTTTCTTTTTACTATTTCTATTTTTATCCTTTTATTGATGTATATAATATGTTCTTCATCTTTCATTTTTATAATTATATATAAAGCAAAATTTGTGATTTTTAGTTTTTTGCTTTTTCTGAACTTTTTGCATCTTCCGTGATTCATATTGACATTGGAATCAAAACTGCAGCGCTTTTGGTTTTTGATATGGATCAATATTTAGCGCAATATTCTAAATTACTACTACTATTATTATTATTATTCTAAATTATTATAATTATTATAAATCGATTATTAACTGTTATAGCAATTTCATATTTTTAAATTGAAATCTCGTTAATGTTAGTTTTTAAAAATTATTACTTTATTATTAACAATCTACTTTTCTTTTCTTGAACAAGGAAATAATCACTTCAAAATGAAACACTTAATGGAATAAATAAAGAACATGGCCGTCATAATAGTATTTCATTAAGTGATATGATAAAGTAAAAAGTCTCCAAGCCTTTAGCTATATCAGTACAATGTTACAACTAAAATGAGATGCATCTGATTTATGTCTAATATATTTCATTGTTCTAATACACTGCCTCCGTAAATATTGACTACTCTTTTTGTTTAGCTCATATAGTATTTGGCATAGACTGGATTATTCTATGGTATTTGGTTTCAAACAATAGTTGAGCACTTACTAAATTTTCTATTATAGACAGAATTTGGTATCGCTTGAACACTAAACAAGCATTTCGTGACGTCCTTAGATAATTCGATTTCCGGTCAGTTTTATTTAAAAAGTGTTTATTGATATAGAATTTTAAACCCCTGAAATTGTCGAGTGAACTGAATGATGGCGATGTTGAAGCAATATGAAAATGCTTATTGGCTAAGAGAACAGGTGATGTAACGTTCTACACATGACGAGTGACATTGACAGAACTGATTTAATAAGCTTTTTTTGTTGGTCAAATGACTGCGAAATTAAAAATAATATGTTATAGCTGTTTAAATGCACATAAACAAAATGGTGGCTTACATAATAATGAAATCTATTATTTACCGAAATGCAACCGGACTTCTACACTGATGTTCACTCAACGATTCCTGCAGTATTTGGAAACCATTTCGTGTAAATAAAGTACATTTCATATTGATAATAGAGCAAAATATAAATCAACCACCATCATGAAATTATCGAAATTTCTACCAATGGAATAATACCAAACTCGGTCTATACCGGACGTGTAGTAAGTTAGGTAAGCTAGGTATTTAAGTAACCATAGATACCATCTTAAATATATATAATTCCGCTTGATACAGCGGTGAAATATTTTAATTATGAATTCCTTTGCGTAACTATTGTTTTCCTAGTAAATTAATGTTTTTTATGATATATTCAATAAACCTTAAATAAAGTGTACATGTACGGAAATGATAAAATAGTGGAACATAGTCTTGTTACCCGCATCACTTTTCCCGGCATAATCTGCAACGCCGGTCCACTCGAGGACGACCTTGTAAGTGTGCATGTTCTGGTCAACTGACTTGAGGTCTTTCACTTGGTCCGGGGGGGTCCTGTCAGATTCATTCCGAAACTTCAGGATTGTCACTTGTTTAAGCAATCCCTCGCGTTGAAGTTTGAGTTCCTCTAGAAAACAAAATATCGATGCTATATTGGTCCCAATGTTTATGACATTAGCTTTGATATATTACTTCATATTTTGTATGGCGTTAACATTAGTAAATTTTAATATATGGCTATTAATTATAAAAATAATAAAAATGTTCCACACACTTTTTGTTTATGACAATTATTTTTGACCATTTTATGCCAGAATCATTTCTGAATTAATGAAAGAAATGATTCTGGCATAAAATTGTCAAAAATAATAACAAATATTGAAATGAAAAGTCTTCTTTTAATATCTTATTAGAATAATTAAAAATGGGTATTTCTATTGAATGACTTATGTCAAATTTTGATTGGATAAAAGAAGGGGTCACTCAACTAACTCTTCCCCTACCCGTTCTAAATTTAACACATGATGATAACGTTTTTGATCAAGAGTTAGATTTGTTGCTAGCCGGTCTCCATCCCTGTCATTGAAGCCCAAGTGGTAGAAAATTTAATTTTAATGTTATATGCACAATAAAAAATCGACTTTTCTGTAATACAATTTTAATTGCTTCTTATAGTTGACTATATTATTGATTTTTATTTGCATATTGTCCCCTTTATAGGTTAATTGGGGTGCATCTATATCGAGTTTGTATGTTTTACATACTTATTTTTGAATCCGTTTTAATTATACCACGTAGAAATATTGAAATATATTATCAAATTTGAAGATTTTGTAGATTACAAAAGTTTATTATTATAAAAAACGTAAGGATACAATATTATTATTAGTAGTGAAAAAATTAATTTATAATAATTTAAAAACAATTTTTTAAATTATACATTTTTATAAACTTCAAATTTTAGGTACTGATGTATATATTTTCAATTGTGTTTGTTATCATTGTCATTATATTTAAATATTTAGAAGTTTCAAGGATGAGGTTGTCCGGAAGTTAAGACTTATAACTTGATTGAAATTATTGAATTTGTCAGCAATTGTAGAATATTTTAATGAAAACAATATTTTTTGATATTGATACATTTATAAATTTTCAGAATATTTACTTTAGTACTCTTGATATGTATCAAAGACTGTATATTCTCAGTCAAAAGTTTAACAATTCCTGCCAAAAACTAAATGACAATGGTATAAATTCTATCGTTTTATATGCATTAGCTTATTATCTAAGAACAAATAATGCATTCATGAGAGTTTCTATGGCGGACCAAAGGGTTCAGTCGCGTATATCTCATTTATTTAATAAATAACTCACTTATGTAATAAATAAGTTACTTATTTAATAAATAAATCACTTATTTAATAAATAGCTCACTTATTTAATAAATAACTCACTTATTTAATAAATAAGTTATTTATTTATTAAACAAGTGAGATATACGTGACTGAACCCTTTGGTCCACCACGTTCATTTATTAAATAAGTGAGTTATTTTTTTAATTAGTGAGTTATTTATTAAATATGTGAATTATTTATTAAATGAGTGACTTATTTATTAAATAAGTGAGCTATTTATTGAATAAGTGAGTTATTTATTGAATAAGTGAGTTATTTATCATATAAGTGCGATATACGTGACTGAACCCTTTGGTTCGCCATAAGTTTCATTGCTTTTGTAGAAATGTACCATTGCCAAGATTGTTTTGATTGGGCGTTGCTAAGCTTTTGACCAAGAGGATTTATTCTTTAAACTCGTTTGTTTTAATTGACTTTTGCGATAAGATGTCAATACGAACCATGGAAACAGCGCCATCGGAATTGGACATGGCTGTGAATTTTGAGATCTCGACCAAGTATAATACTCGTGAAGACCCCGTCGTTCTTGGCTTCATCTGGTCCTGAAAATGTAGTCAACACAAGTTCGTCAATATTCAGCACTTCGTTAAAATCAACACCAAACAAATTGACTTTATGTCTTCATAATATGATACAAGCAGTGTCAAATCAAGTATTACTAAAATGCATTCAATTGTCAAAAATAGGTTTCCTTTACTAAACTAAGGACATATTTTTGGCAACAATATTAAATTTGAATTATTATACAATTGATATGATAAGTATTGATTTGTATTAATGCATAATCTCGTACAAAATATATTGTATATATTAAAACTAAAAATATTTTATCGGTTTCTATAATAAAAGTTGTCCTCAATTATCTTTCTTTAATATTGATTTCGTTGTTATTTTTCTGATTTCATCTCAGCCATCCGGTATCCCTCAAACCACAGAATAATTATAGATAGAGTTTCAACTCTTATTGATTTCATATGAGGTAGACCCTTAACAAGCAGAAAAGGGTGCAAAACAAATTAGAAATTATTGTTTCACAAACAGAATTCGCACACAAAGTGAATATCGTCTTCGAGCTACAGTTTAAATGAGCTCAGTCTGGCATAATTGGCATTCGACTCCATCGATAGAGTCATTGTAGGAAGGATTTTTGGGATTCCTAAAACTGAGGTTTGGGTGGCGCTTCATAAATCCACTAAACCAGACCCACAAGTTTCTTCCTTAAAATTATTTTAAATGATGTTTTTCTTTCAATACTCAAACGCTAATGTTCTAATATCGTGGGGTGACAGACCGAACCCTAGAACTTCCATTTTAAAAATAATGTAACAATGTAATACGCCAAATCTTTTTCTTCTGTAGGAGATATTGTCGTCTTTCTTCCAGGCTTCATGAATGACTCTCCGTTTTGAAAATATCAACAAAGTGTCGAGCGGTCACAATAAATATCGTTCGCGAAGTGGGCGTACTTCACAATTGCTTGTTCCTCGTGATCTGGGCCACTTGGTTTGACTTTGAGTGCATTATATGAAGATATTGTCGTTAAATCACAATTTAATTTAATTTATCTTCTTTCGATGTTTATTTATCCACTTCTATGGAAAGTACCAAGTTAAGATATATGTTCTGGTGACCAGAAGACTCCACGGCAAACTGTAGAAATTGTAATAATTTGTTAAAATAGTAGTGACATCTTCAATTGATGTATTACAACTCGGCTACCATAACAAAGTGTCCCGAAAAAACAGAAATATTTGATAATCAAAATTTGGTATGTGGGCTAAGAAATATTTTGATTTTTACTAAAATAACAAGAATTATGTATAGTAAGTATCCTACATGTGTCTACACATTCATTCGCATAAAAAAACATTATAATAAAGTTTTATAAGGAATAAATACTTTGGTTTGATTCGCAGAATATACATATTTGTAGTCGAAAATCGAAAATCGAATAGCAAAATAGTGTTGTGGATATATTTTTTTTATATAACATTTACTTATCATTTTACAGTTTTAACCGATAAATGTTTTACTTTAGAGTATTGAGGCAATATTAAACTTTTTTTTATATATACGAGCATAATTTGTTTTAAACATTACTAATAAGGTATAAAGAGTTTTGAACTATCTGATTGACTAATTTAAGCACATGATTAATGTTTATGTTAATGGTTGTGATTTCATTTCCTGTAAATAGTTTAATATACAATACGGTTGAAAATAGAGAAAATAATGTAGAAATTACTATTATTTTAGCTAAACATTAAATAATGTTTATTTCGATATTATAAAAATGCTAATTAGATAGTTTCATGATAATTTCTGATTTATTATATTAACTAAACTAGCAATCATATTTAAAATGTAAAAAAGGTAAGAATGTGAAATGACATATTTTAAAATTTAATTGTTAATATTATTTAATTAAATGCCTCTTGTAGTTTATTTGAAAATAATATTATGAGAAAAATGAAAATATATGTATGTACATATATATAAATATTGGATACATTTTCTAATTAATAATTTATTTTAGGTTTTATTATTTTAATTACCGTTATTGTTTGATTAAGTGTTTCAAGTATTTAATAATACTTGAATTATGTATATATTATATTATTGTTTAGTTATATACAATAAATAGATTGATGATATTTTCAAACCTAATCTATATAATGTAAATACTTGTTTGCTATTGTGAAACCAAATTTATTTTCGTAATGCAGTCTCAAAATCCTCCCATATTCGGGTCCGACAATTACTCTCTCATTCGGAATTCGAAGTAAGGTATATTTATATATTTATAGACACAAATTAATTAAAATAAGTTTAATTCTGTTAATTTAAAATATGCATTCTTCTCTACCCGGGCATATGCATTATATTACCCATTTTAAAATAATACAGTAAGAACAATTAATAGAATTGTTTGTGATACTTTATTTTGGTTTATGCGGCCAGGCCAAAATTGAAAATAGCTCTCCATATACTTGGTTGAAAATATTTATGAACCGATTTTAACCAAACAGATTTAATACATGATCGATAACATGCTCAATCTTGCCCAATCTGCATTAAGATACAGATTAAGTTCCTTTGTTTTAGTTTGCGGTACTCTGAAACTTACCGAGTCCATCATCTCGAAATGGTATCCTGACTTGTGTCCTTCGCTGGCAATACCCAAAACAGAGTTCCATTTCACAACTCATATTGTTCAGGACTCCGCCTGTCAAGTGACCTTGAAGATGGACAATTATCTTCGTATTTGGCGAGAATACGGTCAAGTCGTTCGTGTTTAAATCGTCGCTGATCACCGAAAGTTTCACCGCGGCCTGGTGCCCTATTGGGATACTTGCGCTAATCTTAAAACTGGTCAGCTCGATGTATTCCAGCAATCTGTGTTTCGAGGCATTCGATGCCAGAAATTCGGAGATTTTAAATACCCATCTTCCTGGCTGAAAGTAAAAGCAAAGTCATTGCTCAAAAAATGGCAGAGCAATATATTTTCAATGTTATTCGTGTATTGTAATAAAATATTGCGGTTATATACATAATCGTTTTTCATCGTTAATTTAGGTATATTTCATAATCACTCATATACTTGTACTTTCATATTTAAATTCGAGGAAGATTGGAAAGACACCGTTTGTGCCGCGCCAATCCTGTTAGCGGTGATTGCTGTGATACAGGGGTATATTAATAATTTTAATAAAGTCAATTACACTTAGTGTAGCATTAACTTTAGAAATTTCCTACGAATACGGTCAATCATGAGTTCTCTCGATTAGATATATGCATGATTAGACAGCCTGTATGCACAAATATGTAGTGAATATTCGATTACAAAATTCTACATCATGAACTGCATTCGCATAACATACTACTTACATGGGAACGCTTGATGTATCGTAAGTAAGTATTGGTATATCTATCTACCTTGACAAGTCCAGGAATGACGATGCTAGCCCCGTCCACACCATCTCGATCGTGATGTAAGACTCGTGAACTGTAGGAAAGGTCCTGGTGGATGGATGAAGCCAAATGACACTGGGACCGAATCTGGAAAATTGACCCTAGACGACGAGTCGTAAGCAAGAGAGTGACATTGGCCCCGAGGTGTTTGTCCAGATAGCCAGTCCAAACTGTGCCAGGAATCGTTTCTCTGACGTTTATGGGGCCGCTGGCGACCTATAGTGCGGAGAGAAAACATCTTACCCACAATAATTTAATATTACATCAACTCAATGAGTTATTAAATATCTTCATAGAAGTATATACATATATGTATATTAAACATAAATTGAGTGACGTTCGAAGAGTACAAATCACATATTTAAAAAGTATAAACATTTTATGACATAATATGATTCGTAATATGATATTGAAAATTATGTTTTAAGTTTATAGAATAGTATCGCCCATTTCAATATGTTCGTAATACATTGTATGGGTCTTAAATGCATGGAATTTGTATAACTACATGAATATAAGAAATATAAATACATATGTGTAAATGATAAATATTGTAAATTGTTGTCAGTTTGGCCATTTTGTTTGAACTAATAGTGTTCTTAACAATTAGAAAATATATAACCTTTAGCCAATTAAATCGTGCAACTTTTTTTAATTACGCGAAAAACAATTCACGTAAACAGTTTTAGTCAATTAAAGCACTCAAATAAAAAACTAAATGCGTTTGAGTCTCGCGACTTCTAACACTGAAACTGATTACGTCTACGAATAGCGAAATAAACGTATGTTCGACTTGATTTTTAATGTTTAGTTGCAGATTAAAACTGTCATTTAATTGGTCATGTTATTTCAATTTCGGTCCCCAAGGGAAGCGCCTCCCAAGTCTAGCTGTGCTGCAGATTGAGCAAATAGAGTTACAGAGCATTCCTATTGAAATGTTTTTGTTTTAGATAATATAATTTTTGTATAACAACTATTGACTATCTATAGATACAACTAAATACAAAAATGGCCATGACTTATTTTGGTTCTACTTAATATAAATGTAACTAAATAAAAAATAGTGTACCTAAAGTAAATTAAAGAGAATTTAAATTTTTTCTGGTCGATCTATTTGTATACACTGAATAACTTACTCAATATTAGTCTGAAGAGTTTATTTTAGTTATATTAATTACAATTTATTTCATAACCGGTTTAACCGGTTTAACCTTGTTTAACCGGTGTCTATAGCTGCAAATTACTTACAGTCTATTAATAGTTTATGATGAATACATGGGTGCCACAGACTTCTATTATTTAGCTATAGATGGAGCCCTAGTTAGTCAGCGCAAGTATAAATATACGGAAAACGTTGCAATCAGCGAAAAGCTGGCGATACCGACAAGCAGCCAATCAGAACGCTTTATATCGCCGGTATTGATTGAGTAATGTATGGCAACATGACAGGCGATTTTAATTGGATGTCTAATCCTAGTGTTAAGGGTTTATTTTTTATTTGACTATGTAGGTAATATTATTGATGCTTTAAAAACTGCATGACCGTAATGACAATGTCTTTAATTAAAATGGTTTGATATTATATCTTCCCAGTGTTTCGAAAATTACATTTCTTTGAAAGAAATGTAAGAATTGCAAGAAATCTAAGAACTTTGAAAGTTCTTTCAAAGAAATGTAAGTCACTTTGAAAGTTCTTTCAAAGAAATTACAATTATTTCAAAGAAAACCTATGTGATTTCTTTGAAAGAAATCTAAAAATTGTAATTTCTTTCAAAGAAATGTAAGTTTCGAAACACTGGAAAACACTCTACTGCAAGCAACCATGAATTGCGGGCTTGCTTGAGATGTGGAGAATTAGACCACTTTGCAAAAAAGTTAAAGCTGCTCTGCATTAAAAGTATCATGTAATTAATGGGGGAAAAGGGGACACTATGCTAAATGTTAAAAAAACAAACAATTTAAACCTCCGTACAGTTAGAGTGATTTAGGTTGACACAGAAAAAGAATATGCTTTTGGAATCAATATGCTTAATAAACACTCACTTAATAAGCATTCAAAAAGAGTTCAATGCTTAACAGGCGAAATCAACAATGAATTTTTTATTAATTCTGTATTTACGCTAAATGTCAATGATAAGGAAACCTGGAAAGATCTAAAAGCTCATGAAATAAAATGTAAATCTAAAAATTCAAGTCAAAGGATATTCTCATATGGTCAAAAAGAATGACTGAGTATAATTGGAAAATTAATAACAATGGTATAATGTGGGACTAAGAAGACAGAAGCAGAGATACTGGTCTTTGAAGGTCATGGGATACCTATTTTAGGATTAAACAGCCAAATAACTTGGAGTCTTGAAAAGTCAATGAAATCGAGATGATGACTGAGGAGAATAAAAAACTGTTCAATGAAGTTGGGAAACTCATCAACTACGAAGTAAAACTCCATATAGATAAATCTCTGTCCCACCAGTAGCACAGAAATTGTGACCCATTCCATATCATCTAAGAATCCAAGTAACCAAAGCTTTAGATAAATTAATTCATTTGGGTATTATTGAAAAAGCAGGTGAACCAAGTTCATGGGTCAGTCCAATCGTACCTGTCCAAAAGAAGGACAGCACCATACGAATTTGTGTTGACATGCGGCAAGCAAATGAGGCAATAGTGAAAATACATCATCCAATACCTATATAGGTATAATATAGACAAAATAATTGATGAGATCAGTCAAGGGACTGTATTCTCCAAAGTGGACATGACTATGGGATTTCACCAACTGAAACTTGAGGAAGATTCTCGAAATATCACGGCATTCATCACTCATGACGGTCTTTTCCATTATAAACGTTAGCTTTTTTGCGTAAACTCAGCACCCGAAACATACCAGCAAGTAATATCTGAAGTAATTACCGACTGCCCTGGCACAATAAATTACATAAACGATATCGTAGTGTATGATTGGGACAAGGAAGAACATGACGAAAGATTGAAGAAAACGTTAGAAAAATTTATGCGGAAAGGCCTAACACTGAACACAAAGAAATGGGAATTTAGAATAACTTCCATGGTTTTTCTTGCTCACAAAATGTCGGACAAAGGACTACGTTTAACCGAAGATAACATTTCAGCGATTCAAACAGCCCACCAAAATATGTGACAGAAATGAAAAGTTTTCTAGGTTTAGTCAACTTTTGTTTGAAATTTATAAAGGATTTGGTAACGAATGCTGAGCCATTGCGTAAGATGACCAAACAAAATGTTTGTTTACAGAACAAACATTTGTAATCGGAACAAGAAAAAGCATTCTAGAAAATTAAATAATGTTGCTGAAATCTAGAGAACTTACAATCAAAATTCAGAGACAATACTGATCACAATCGTGAGTCCAGTAGGATTGGGATCAATTTTGATTTAAAAAAATATGGAATCGAAAAGGTTAACAGTTATGCCAGTCGAGAGTTAACTAACGTAGAGCGCAATAACTCAAAAATCGAAAAGGAAGACCTCAGTATCGTTTGGTCATGTAAACACTTCCAAAAATCCCTTCTTGGAACGAAGTTCATACTAAAGACGGACCACGAGCCTTCTTAATTAATATATATATAGTTCAAGATCAAAACCTTCTGTCAGAATAGAGAGATGGGTATTACGCCTCTAAGGGTATCATTTAATCATGGAGCATGTCCCAGGTCCGTTGAACGTAGCAGACTCACTTTCTAGATTATTGCTTTCCAATGATAGCACACTTACACACGGTGATTCTTAAGACACGTTTAGTTCTTTGTAAGAAATGTTACTCCTGCTTCTAAAGACACTAAACAAATTGAATGAGAATCAGTGGATGATACGGAACTCACTTGCCTGCTTGAAGTGATTAGAACAAACAGTTGGGATTTAAAAGAAATCAATCCAGCATGCTTACAAGGCTGTGAGAGCTGAATTGACTACATTTAGTCAATTACTACTAAGCAACCACAGAATTGTAATCCCAAATAGTCTTCGAAATTATGTTGTTCATTTGGGACATACAGGTCACCAAGGTCTTGTAAAGATACGCCAAAGATTAAGAACAACATTATGGTGGCCTCGAATGGATCGTCAAGTAGAAAGAAGATGTAAAGTATTTATGCAATGCATTTTAGTCAGTCAACCAGACTCTTCTGAACCAATTTTTAGACTTAATCTCTACCAAGAGGACCTTGGCAAGTCTTGAAATACAAAAAACGCGAGATACAGACGCTACGAACAAAGAAAAAGGAAAAATGTACGCTGACGAGAAACGAAATACACAGGAAAGAGAATTAGAGAAAGGGGATAAAGTATTGCTGCGGAATGAGAACCATGGCAAACTGGAACCGAAATATGTCGACAAAGAATTCATTATAATTCAAGATGAAGGGTCACAAAAATTGATATTTAACAATATCAGCAAGTGTATACACTGAACTCACAGTTTTTTTTAAAGTGTCTGAAAGTTAAGACATGAAACCAATTCCATATGTTAAATGATATTGGGAAGCGGCTGACGCTGAGGACGCTCCCCTGATGGAAGCTGAAAATAACGTACAATTGCGAAGGTCGGATCGAGCCCGGTATCTGCCAAATAGTTATGGGAATATGGTTTTTTATGCCACATATATAGTTGAGGACATATAATTAAATCTAGTATTTTTTTGGTAATTTAAATTTTAGCCATATGAGATTGTCATACGTAATATCCTGTTGTACTTATGTATGTTTATATTATAACTTGCTTATCCTCTTTTGAAATAAGGAAAAGGTGTAATCTCCTTGCTGTATATTTTTTATGTACATATATATACAATGAATATTACGCGGGAATAATAAAACAAGTTTCGATTTACAACTGTGTGTCTTTCTGAATTTATTCGTAAGCAAATGGATTAAATTCGATCATTATAATATAAGATATAACATTGTCAAAGCTTTGAAATAAAGGTGACAGAGCGTTGTGCTTAATGTTACCAACTTATGAGATTTTAATTTGGTGCTAGAGGATTATCACATATATCTGTGCTTTAGTATATATATTCACACTATGCTATGCTATGCTATCTAATATAATTAGATGTTTACTAAATACATATGTTTTCTATTCATTGTATTGCAGATCATTTCTTCATTGATTTATCACAATATACAAGTGATCTACCAAATAGTCTCATTCTTATTTATGTGGAAAAGATTCTAACAACTTCACAATGTCAATCGTTGCCTGCCCTTTGGATGGATGCACCTACTCTACCCCTGATGTAGAAGGCGTTATCGCTGCTGCCTTAATCACAGCACACTCAACCTCTCACAAGACTCCGAACAATGTGGCTGCTCATGTCGAGAAAATCAAGCGCTCAAGCATCTCATCAGCAGGAACCAGTGAAGACTGGTCTTATTTTCTATCACGTTGGCACGACTACAAATCAGCCACAAAGATCAATGGTCATGACCTCATCCTTCAACTCCTCGAATGTTGCGACGATCACCTACGGAAAGACCTTGCTCGTTCAACAGGTGGAAGCATCAGCCAAAAAACTGAAAATGAAGTCCTCGACTCCATCATGTCCCTAGCCGTCAGAGAGGAAAACGTCATGGTCTCCCGTGTAAATCTTCACAACACACATCAGGATAGAGATGAACCTGTTCGATCTTATGGAGCACGTCTACGTGGTCAGGCCAATGTCTGTAAATTCCTCATCCAGTGTCCTAATTGTGAACATGATGTTAACTACACCAATGCTATTCTCCGTGATGTCCTCACCCGTGGATTAGCGGACCACGATATCATGCTCGATTTACTTGGTGACAAAAACCAAGACATGTCACTTGAACAGGTCTTTCAATTCATTGAAGCTAAAGAAGCTGGCAAACGGTCTGCATCCCAGCTCCTATCGACCCCAGCAACCCACAATTGCATTCAAGCTGATGCCATCAGTAGCTCATATAAACGCTCCAAAACTCCAAGCAAGATAGTCAACACAGATGCTTGCTCCTATTGTGGTAAAAAAGGCCATGGTAAGTCCTCACTTTCCCACATTC
>JAYRBW010099448.1:0-19805 GCA_036023295.1 Invenusta paracnida
CGAAAATGCGTGGGTGCGTGGTCGGAGGGGGGGGGGGTCTTTGTTCTCGAAACGCACCTTCCCTACTACTTGCGTCAATTTATATGCAGTATATTTACAATTTTTTATTTTGACAACATATGTAGAGTGGTAATAATAAATAAGTGGTAATTATTAAGAAATCTGAAGATACCACATGTAAATATAGTAGATACTACTACCATTGCAAATGTATTTATTGTGTCTATATACAGGGTGATTCATTTAAGTCCCTACGACAGAATTTTATAAAGATAATCATGATAGTTCAAATTCTGTATTATGGTTAATTATAATATATTTCTACAGTAAAATACAACAATATAGTCATTTATTTATCATAGGGTTCAACCTCGTCGCCCTTTTCTACACACAAATGCATTCGTCGAAAAGTTCGATTGTTGATCGACTTGAGCCAGTCTACTGGAAAATTTCGAAATTCTTCCGTGATGATTTCTTTTAATCTAGCAACATTTTGGTTTTTTTGGGCAACAATCTTAGGTTTCAGAATACCCCACAAAGCATTGTCGCAAGACGTCAAATCAGGACTTCGAGGTGGCCAAAGGGTACGAACAAATTTCCCTACCCATCAATCCTGGAAGGTGTCATTCATAAAATTCCTTGTTTTTATTGTTTTTATTCCTTTTTTTGTTTCTTATTCCTTATTTTTAAAATTCCATCTTGCATAATGTGAGAGGATAGCAGAATTCATTCCCTGTAATGCCGGGATAAACTCATCCTGAAGCATTTTGATGTAATTACCTGCAGTTACCCCGCCTGTGAAGAAGAATGGCCAAATATGAGATATCTCGCCGACATAGCTGCCCAAACCATAACTTGTGGTGGGTGTTGCCTTACATGGGGATTTTGTTTGAACCAAAATGACATATTTATTGAGGAACCTTTTCCTTCTGCATAAATCGCACATTCGTCGGTAAAAAAGTTTTTCTTTTCTTACAGGGTTGTCATATTTATGCAATATTGCTTCACAGCACTCAACACGTCTTTGATGATCTTCTTGAGATAGAAATTGACACTTTGTTGGCTTCCAAGATTTTAATCCAAGATCCTTTGTCATTACACGCTGTAAACTTGAATAAGACATGTCTAATTCATTAGATCGTCTTCTTAGTGACATAGTTGGGTTGTCGTGTACTGATTCTGTTACATTATCAATTTCATCACCTCGTTCACTTGGTCGCCCAGGCCGCTTTTTATCCAAAATCGTACCACTTTCAAACAACTTCTCCTCCCACGTTCTAATAATACGCATGTCTGGTGGCTCACCATTAAATCTATCTCGTAATCGTTTCTTTAATTGTCTCACTCCTGCTATGTTTTTGTCAGATTCATGATACCATACAGCAGCTAAAATTCGAAACTCTAAGGTATAGGTACTCTGGTCAGTCATAATGCAATAATATTATTTGAAATCTAATTAAATAAATGATTGATTTACCATAGACAGTAACCATAGATGTAAAACTAATAAAAAATGATGTAAATGATGTAAAATAGATAGTATTTATATAAAATTCTATGTCTATGACAGTAGGTAACCATAGATGTAAAACTAATAACAAATGAAGTAAAATAGATAGTATTTTTATATAATTCTTTGTCGTAGGGACTTATGAATCACCCTGTACACATGTTATTGTAGTATTTGCAGATATACTTTGCAATAATGAAATTATTAATATTAGAATTAATGACTGACATTACATACTATTATCAATATTCTAATTCTATAATATTCTAGTACGTAACATTTTGTGTATTCATCTATTCAATATTTTAAGCAATATAATAGGCTTTTTACATCGAACAAGAAATTTATCAAAAGCTTTTAGAATTACGTTATAATTTATAACAAAAGGTTGATTTATAATATACGTAAAGTTGATCAAATATAGAATGTACAAATTTAAAAAATTTAAATAACTATCTCATTGTATTATACAAGACAATGTTTAGACAATAAATCAGCTGCAAATGTATGCATTTATATAAGCATAAACTTTTAACTGCTAGTTTATAGATTATAAGTATATAATAATAGACATATATTACTGTTTGTTAAAATTATTTAATATTAATATTTACATACATTTTTGTAAAATTATATTTTATGATTATGTTTTACTTTAAAATAATAGTAAGGATAGATAATTTTAATATCTTATATTAAATGAATGGCACAAATATTTAGTGGAAACATAATTAACAATTATGATGTTGTAAAAATCTTTTAAGTGAATGCATTCAATATGTTTATATTGAAGATTAATTAAACTTTCGCTTCTAAAGATTTAATAATATTATTTCATTAACTATCTTACTTAGTAATTTATAAATATGCTTTATTTGTTACTTGATTATGAACTTATGAAAATATATAACAACATGAAAATATCGATTTCTAAAGCATTGTCGTCTATTAATAGTAGAAAATAACAGTTATAAATCTAATCTAGAAAGTAATCAAAAGTAGAACAATAATTATCAACAGGAGTTCTAAGAAAACGAATCGATAAACTTGTCAGGACATGTCCATATAATATATACTGACTGAATATATTACAAATATTTAGTTTTAATCTGCAGTCATTTTTTAACTGTCTAGTAATTTGATATTATAATATGACTATTTCTCTAAAATTTAATTGTTAGAAACATGATTGAAACATACTATATGTACATATCTATGAATTTTATGTTTTTATATCATCCGAATTAATAATACACAAAAATAATGAATATATTGCCATCCATTTACTCTCGTTTACTTAAATATAACATGAGTAAAACTGTTCAAATACAATGTATTAATAACATATCCGGTATGCATAAATAAAAAAACGCAATAAACACTAAAAAAACTACATAATAAACCCCATATTTGTAAGCAGCAAAATAAGTAAGTTTTCTTATAAATCAATTCATTAAAATTAAATATAATTTTGTCAGTTAAAGCAAATCGATAAATACTTCAGAAAAATATAATAAAAGGGTGTTTATTTCAAATTAGGACAGTCTAAAATAATTAAACAGAAATTATTGTTTCAATGTCTTAAAATATTTAGTGTCAGAATTATTTCATGAAGCTAGTAAAAGGATGGCATTTAATAAAATTACAATATGTTTATTCGATTATAAAACATAAAAATAAATCAATATGATTATTTTAATACAATTTTATATATATTAATTATTTTCCCATTTTAGTAATATGTTATTAATAACATATTACTAAAATGGGAAAATAATTAATACAAAATAAACATAGCCTATAATTAATGATATATTTCTTAAATCTTATCATTTTGTTATTCTCTCAAGTAATCGTTTGTTTATTATTTCACTTGTATAGAAAGTTACTATTTTAAACTTAATCGGTATCCTGCAACTATAGATCCTATATACGTGTCAAGGCGTACACACGAGGTTTGGAAGTCTAATTTATTATTTATACTGAGCGAAACGTGCCTACCGTATACCTGTTTGATACATTTCATTTCTCCAAGTGATTTTATGTGTATATTTTAATTTGAGACTTATACATTGTCGAGGAATTTATAAATTCTTACAGAATAAGCAAAATAAAACCACTACTATTTTTGTGTCATAAGTTGTGATGACATTGTATATTACTTTTAAAATAATAAAAGAAAACAATTTTAAAATTATTGCACTTTTATCAATCCAAAATAAATATAAGTATGTTCAAATCATACAGATATTTGGAGCGAATCTATATTACTAAAATTCCTATATGTAACGCCTATTTTTTTATATATACTTTTAATAATTAACATTTTTTTATTATTTTTAAAATCATTTTACGTATCTGTAACAAAAATGTAATAATAAACTATGTACTGTAACTTTCCCAAAATTCAATAATTTTTTCTTATTTATAATATAGATGTAATATTTACATACTTGAAATAATATACAATTATTAGTAAATAATAATCATCTATTTTTAATAAATGATTTTAATGAATATAAAACATTTGTTGAAATATATATGGCATAATTTACAAATATTTTATTACATTATTATATCCCATAATGTACTAAGTACACAATATCACTAAATTTCAGCACTTTTAAAGGCTTATTTTGTTATATTATTATTAGCGGCAAGATATTCAGAATGGTAATATGGAACGTTATTTAATTCAATGTATTGTCTATTATAGTATCAGTGTACTTATCTGTTATCCTGATAACAGTTACACGTATCATCATGGTAAAACTAATTTAGTTGTAACATTAAAATCGAAGTTATCAAAAGTCAAACATTTGATGCTTATTTCGTGATTGAAACACCACTTTATTAATTTTTAGCTAATTACTATATTGCAGTTCTTTGTTGAATACTTTGTCATGTTATTATATAATTTAATGCTGGTCTGTAGGAAGGGTGGTGCGAATGCAACCATCTCTAAAAAAAGTCTAACGCTCCCCTATAAAATATGAACGCCTCTGCTACCAGTATTTGCTGCAGCTTTTTCTAATGTATATGTAGGCTTAGATAACTTATAACTCATAACCTAACAAACCACGAAACAATATTAAAATAAGATTTAGACTTTTATTAAATAATAATGCAATACGCAAAGTAATAATATCAATAAGAATATCAGATCGTTCTCAGGTTGAGATGCCGGTTTACAGCAATAGATCCAATGACTAGAGGACACATTCACAAACAATCTGAACAGTTCAAATAAGTTAAAACAATAAGCGTAACAATAAATGTCATAATTATATAGTTATGTCAATATTTATAGATAAGTGTATGAATGAATGTAGTATATAATTTATGAATATAGTATATTATGTATAATATATGCAAAAAGGAGAAGTAACAACAATACATGTATAATAATCATAATCATCATAATAATTAAATATTAATAAACAGTGCATAAGAAGTAAGATTGAGTCAGTATAATAACAGCTTCCTTTTGAACAAATCTACACATACATAATATATTAATTTTCTGCGTCAGAAGGGATACAGGAGCAGATATTGCAGGGTGCGGACGGCCAATTAATGAAATTTCAATCTCCAAAAATATACTATACACATCGCCTTTTAATCATTATCGCATGGAAGAGTGTCTTATATAAAACTAGATTTATTTTGCCATCAACAACATAAAAAGTTATGTAAGGTGTCTGGAATCTCTCCTCTATGCAGAAGAAAGATGCATGTAGTTTCGTGCGTTACTCCCCGTGCTTAGTTTCTGAATCGTCCACTATTAGCACGGGATCGTCCGCTTCCACCAGTGGCATAGTTGATCACTTCAAACCATCTGATGAAATGATGAGAGAGAAGAATAGAGAGGTAATGTAAAGTCATAAAAAATTAAAACTTAAATTAATGAATTAGCAAAAATCTACACTTAGATCAGACTATAAGTTAACTATACGATAACATAATGAGAAAAACAAAATAATATTGAAATGTTTAAACATATTGATATTTAATATAGTAAAACGAAGAAGACTTAAAATAAGTAAAACATTATTTTATTCTGAAAATTGTAGTCAGTCGAATAGATTTTAAATATGGCAATGAATGTAACAAATTACTATATAACGATTTAAATATATTCCATTGTGTTGCTTTTAATCGAAATTGACATAATAGGTAATATGAATCATAGATACTTAAGTATATAAATAGCTAAGATATTTTCAATACGGTAATTAGCATTTTGAAATCAATATATACACATACAGTAATTAAACATAGAAGATTGACACTCATTGATTTCATATAAAACGCCTTGTAAATTTTCATCAATAAAACATTGTTTTATTTTAATAAAATTTTAAGTAAATTTAATACTTCTTAAACGAATTATTAAATACTTTTATTAAATTAATTTTAAGAGCAAATTCAAGCCATGTTAACAATTTTTAAAGCAAAACACAAATTATTGCCATTACATCTAAAACTCTTTCCCTACATAAACGATTCAACTGCTGTGAATTTTTTATTTAATATTTTGAAAGAGCTTTTGTGTCCCCTTATAATAGTATTAAGCTGCAAACAAAATCGATAAGAGTTGAAACTCTATGTTTAATTACTCTATGTACATAATATATGCATGTATATACGTGTGTGACTGTATATATGTGTTTATACTCTATTTAAAAGAATAAAATATCAAAATGTACATATCATAACATTATATGTTAATTTTATTCAGAAATATAACATACTTTTTTAACAATTGAAATAATTTCTCTTAGTCTAATATTTATTGCATTTCAGCAAACAAAGGAAACTGATTAAAATATTTGGACAATTTTTTGGAGAATTTAAATAACAAATAAAACTCAGATGAACAAATCGAACATAATGTTACAATTTTTAACATTAATATAAACAAAACATTTGAAAAGTATTGTTATTTATTTTATTTATATAATGTTTGGTTCGAAACACTATTGGTTAGAGATTACCAATGGTGTGATAACAGGATATAACAATGAAAAAGTTTACGTTAAATATTTGCATGCTACTGTTAATTAATGCAGATCAAATATTTAATTTCCGCAGGTTTCACATTAACAATGTTATGAATCCTTAGTAGATTATAACATTGTGAGGAATAAATTCACTGATCAATATAAACACGCGTAAACATAAATTGTAAACTAAAGCATAAACTATCTCTATCTATGCCACCTACTATTTATATAATAAAAACTTTTAAAAATATGTAAATCTTGAGAATATAATAATTAGGAAAAATCAAAAATTAATATAATGTATCGTATAAAGCAAATGAAACAACCTCCGACTTCTTTATAATAAATTAGATGAAATATGCATTACTCGTCTATTATAATAATAGCATTATAACACGAAAAAATAGAATTTAAAATAAACAAATCAATCTATTTAACATTTACTATAAATATTTGTACATATAATATGTACTCAAATTCGAATATGTATTCAGTACATAGTAATACGTACTTAATACGTAATGTAAAAATACATAGATACTATTGTATGAACAAAAATTCGTTAGGTTGATATGAATATGCATGATATTTATGTAAAATAATAGAATTTAATTTTATCAAAAAACGTTTAGAGGAAATGTGTTATATTTCTTTAAATATATTTTCAAAACTTTGTGAAATAGGACAAAAACTTCAATATTTTCGCGCATAAAACAACTAATTTATAAAGAAAAGTTTATTTAAAAACAAAGATTCTAATTGAAAGGTATACAGACTTGCCAACTTCTAGAGTCAAAAATCAGAATCTGTCAAGCAACAATTTTTTTCGAAAAGGAGATATATATAATAAAACAAATCAAAACTTATTCGATACAGATGTCGTGATAACGTGCCTTTCAAATCGGGACATATTTAAAATCATAACATATTTTATTGATTGAACCTAAAAATTAATTATTTGTCAAATATGAGATTTGAAAGGAAAAAATATGTATGCTGTATTATTAAGTGTATTATAAATAGCAGTGTTACAACATTTTGTTTGGTTATCGATAAGCCACAGAATGATTCCAATGAATTATATTGATTGCATATTAAAATGTTATATAATATAGTAAGGATAAAAAATAAAACAGCAGTGTTGGAACATTTTATATTGGTTCTACATAAACTACAGATTACATGGTAGCCATATGATTTACAAAAAACACCTATTTTCCCGTACATAACGAAAAATTCAAAGGTAAAAATTTCAAGATATATCAAAGTATAATAGTACAAAGAACTAAGTAATATATAAGTTAAACTTCCAGGAATATATAAGGAATATCAACAAGTTTAGTAATAAGTTCAACTCCCTACGTTCAGCACTATGCACGATATGAAGACAGCACGAACCTAATTTCAAAAATTTCGGAAATCCTCTATTTCTCTGAGCTGAAAAATATTTTTGATAACGGCCAAATTAACGTTGATTCATTGAAATTGAAAGCAAATTCTTTAAATCTATTTTATCTAGAGCATCACAAAGCGCATTAGTTAAATCCACAACAATAGTATGATCCAAATACACAAATGTAAGATATTTCATGTCAACCTTGGATTTACTCTCATCCCAAAATCTAACTAATATGTCCATTTGACTTTTTGAGAAATGTCATTCAATGCTTCATTAAACATGGCCACATATTCTGACAAGTGTTTCAGTTATTCAATTAAAGATTCGTGGAGAATGGGAGAAACACAAATAATAACAGATATGTAAATTTCGTTCTTCCCAATTTAATTTCTGCAGTAATTTTTGAATCCTCAAACCATGCTCAGATAAAGAGATGCAATAGCTTAACAATTTCTTGCATTAAGGTGAAACTTAACCACAACTAATAACATTATTAATTCTATACGTATTATATTGTCTTTCCCCAAGAGATATTCTAAAGAACTACTAGGACTACAAGAAATAGGGGCTGTAGAACTATTAGAATATGGTGGTCGTATAGTATGGTATTGTACACAATATTCCTGGCATAATTTCACACATTTTGCACAATATGAAATAGCATTACACTGCTTTGAAGAATTTCACATTGAAGGAGCATTTTCAGGACAAACTGCTTTGAAGAATTTCACATTAGTGAGGTAATTGTAATATAGAGATAAGAAACAAAATAAACAAATAACACAATTTCCAGTATATTCAAGAAAAAATCCCGTATGTTAATCAATTTAATCAAAATTTAATCATATTTTTATAAATATACAATATTTCCGTATTTCCTGGAATTTCCCATACATATTGTCACTCTGACAGAATGATTGTAATGAATTATATTGATGTCATATTAAAATGTTATATAATATAGTAGGAATAAAATATATTATAGTTAGGTTAGGAGTATTGAATTCAATATAATTTATTATAATTTAGAGTTGCGCATTTGCACTTCTTTAAAACAACATTACTGAGAACCACACGACCGACCAGCTTATTGATTAATAATTCGGCTAGTGTCTTTGAGGACATGGATGCTAAATAAAAAATACATCTATTCGCTAAAGTCGTTCATGCGCATTTGAAGGTTGGCAATTTAATAATTCTGATTTACTTCATGCTTTGGAAATATACCATCTTTATCCGCACCATTTGCTTTGGATGTCCTTTTGTTTACTTTCAACTCTCTTCTTTTCAATATGTCTCAATTCTGAAGACATGAAAGGGGACAAAGGTTATCCAAAATCAATGATTTCCCCCAAAAAGCAAAGCTACTGTGAAAGAAAGTCAATGTGTTCGACAATATTTCAGAATATCTTTCCTTCATCATCAAAGAGTATTTGAAATTCATCAATTTCTTTCTTTGATTTGGAACTGTGACGAAATTAGTAATATATGTAAACCAATATGTAGTATCTAACGAAACTAGAGGTGAGGCACACACTTTTCTTTTTAAGATATTCAAAAGGTGTCACAATTAAGAAGATAGAGAATTTGTTCATTGACAGATTGAAGATAAGCAATTAAACCTGTCTTTGATTTAACCATAGATGTAGTATCATCGAGGCAAATGAAACACAATTTTCTAATGAAACATCAAATTTTTTTTTTTTTTGTAATTTTACTGATTTGTGATAAGAAATAATATTATGAAAAATTTTGAATAATAAAATAAAACACCTAAGAAAACACCCACGGTAATAATCATAATAAATATATTGAGACGTTTTGGTTAGTCTCTACTAACTATTAATCACCAATTAAAATAAAAGGAAATGGATACAACGTGTACAGTACCATATATATACAACATAAATGTAGAAATTGAGTACACTCTATGAATGCTACATGAAATAATAGTAGACTAAAAAATAGTATTGCATAATATAAAATACATTGCAAACTCATTTATCAATTAAAGGAAATATTTAACATAATTACATTCATAATATAGTCACCAAAATCATGAAATATGTACAAATTGAAGCTATAGAGAGACCAAAGAAATGGTTAAGAAAAATACAAAGAAGATTGATTGATAATTATATTAACTAACTATACTCTACTAATCATTATTGATTGTTAATGGTTAGTATAAGAGACTAACCGAAACGTTTCAATATATTTATTATTATTTTTATGTGAATTTTACTTAACTTTATGATAAACAAGGCATTAGTGTTTTTTTAATAATAATTCTTTACCTAGCTAAGAATATTGTAATAATAGATAATTTGTAATTTTAATAAATACTACTACTTAGAAATATATAATATAGCAGTAGGCAGAGTATACGTAATATGCAATTCCAATTTTAATTTTAATAAAAAATCGGATTACCATAATACTATTTAAAAACACATAAAAAATGATTTCATACATTTTAAAATACAAATTGCTACCCAACCAGGACGTCCAGGACAGCCCTCTGAAACCAGGACACTATCTAGGCAGGTTTGGGTATGGTAAAAAACGTATAAATATATAGGCATGGGATTGCATTCTTCACGTGGCTGCTTTAAGCGTTGACGCGCGATACAGAATTAATAATAAACAAAAATCTTGTAATATTTATAAAAATCAAATACTTCGATCTCTATATAATTAAATAATTATTCAATAATAAATTAAATCTTGAAATATCGATGAGGTATTTACTCGGAAATTGTTTTATTTTCATTTTATAAATATTAGGATATAACAAAAAGTAATACAAAATATTTAAATGAAACAAATATCAATAAATTTATATAAAACTAATATAAAAAAGCGCCTATTGTTATACAAGTGGTAGTTAACTCTTAAATAAATACCCTGATATAAAATATATTTCAGCTGATGTATTTAATTTTGCTCTTTTAATTATTTTATACAAATATCAACGGAAGAAAATGTTCACAATTACAACAATTTCCGATGGAACTTTACATTAAAAGTTTTCTTTCCACTTTATATAAAAAACCATCCACGTAACTTAAACATACAAATGATTAGTGAACCTTCAATATAATTAATAAATTACTTCCATATGTATGAATAGACTTAAAATACAAAATTTCATTCCACTTTCTGAAAGAACTGTTGTACCTAACGATATAAATGTGATGTTCAGACAGGTAAGACACACAGGAGAACAGTTCTTGTCTACACATTTTAAGTACCTACCTACCGAGTCTGAAGTTCAACATATCATAGGAGAAGAGACAAATTTTAAACTAATGTAATGGATATGCGTGCGAACAAACCCTTTCCACCGTAACTGGATTCCATGACTATTATACTCATTAGATAGCTATGCAAACATAAAACCTGCATAGCAATCGGATTCATATTTATTATTAATACTTTATAATTTCTGCTATATGTTAACTTATCTCTAAAGAAACCTTAACATTCATAAATTGATATATATATATACCCCTATTAATATGCCGATGTGAATATATAATATTACCATGATTTTATAACATCTATACGCTGTGAAAGTGAGTGTGTTAATTAAACCCAGTGTATATGTTGTATATATACTTCAAGTAAATGTTAGTGAAATGTATGTTTTTCGACGAGTAAATCAATAAATAATGGAAATAAAAAACAGTTTCTCCGACAATCAAAAAAAGACAAAACCCATTTTGTCTGATGTGTTGTGTGAACTAAAACATATTTGTGTATTCTATCCTCTTTTTACGCACGTTTTTACGTAAGTATGTACCTCTACAAGGATTCGAATAGCTCCCCTTCATACAACTGTTGCACGTATAACAAAACAATAAGTCAACTGAAATCCCCATTTGTGGTTAGAAAGACTCAAATAATTATACCGTTAAATTTATATGATTGCGAGATATGATATAGGCATAGCCAGGAAAAAAGGAGTATGCAAAATATGTAGACACAAGGCCCCGTTGATACAATTAAATTTCTCTTTGGGGCCTTGGTATATATTATTCCCGTACAATCGTAATTACTACTGTTACTTAAGAAAATTAAATTAAACTATACAATATTAATGTAATTTTTTCCGCTTCTTAAGATATTGTGCATTTATGTAGTTCAATATTTATTTAAAGTAATCGATTACATTTTCAAGTCTGAATATATATAATAGGTATTAAATTAAACAAGTATTCCACGGAAATTATATACTATGAAAAAAGTTTCAGTGTCAAATGAACTTAGTGTAACATATTAATTATGCGTCTTATCAATTTCAAGAAAAGGTAGATTTAGTTTCATTCAAAGTTTTTAAAATGATATAGAAATTTGAATAAAATATTTTTAATATAACATAAAAAATATAATAATAATCTCATAATTCAAACTTTTGTATATTAAATAAACGTAACGTAAGACGAAAAACTTTAAATCATAATACATCAACATGCTTTATTTGTTTAGAGTATACAGAAAGAGAACATACATACATCTAAAAATAATTTTAAAAATAGTGTGAAACTGCCTTAATTTTTAAAATGTCAACTTTGAATTTTAAAATCTGTTCATTTATAGTAAATATATTAATACGTTTTTTATGTTTTTTAAAGCAATTTTAGTTAAATCAATCCACTTAAAGTAGCATTTTAGTAAAATTAGATGTAATACATTGTGGCGATATTTACATAAAATGTATTCATTCCTTTGATTTAAAACATATCAAAATAAAATCCCATTTAATTTTTGAATTCATAAATTACTTATAAAACCATTTAAAACATGTATTCCCCAATAATAAACAATATTGTAAAATAAATTAGAAAATACGAAGTAGCACTTTAAATTGGAGACATTTAAGTAAATGATAATATAAGAAAACGTGTCTCATCTTTATAATTTTTCCAAATCTTAATGTCAAAATAATATTATACATAATGTTATAACAAACTTATGTTTAGAAGATATTTCGTCAAAATAATTTCACATATAATACATATTATGGTATAAAGAAGTTATCATAAAAATAAAATTCCTCTCAATAATGATGATAACTAACTTTATTTATAACATATATATATTTATAATAAACATATATGACGTTAAATCAATGTTTTTATCGGAAAGCTTTTATAAACCAGCGGATAGTGGCTGTGTACTAAATAAGCATACATCATTCGGCTTGAAATCTGGCAAACAAAGCATGCAGCGTCGCACAATAGATATTTCTCTCGATATTACAAAATATCCGTGTGACATTGACTATATATGTACAGAGAGAAATCAGAAGTTAATGACAATTTATTATTTTAAGGTTGCCGAAATGAAAAAATAAATCGATTAATTTTAAAATATTATTCAAAGCTAACCCATTTCAATCAGTATAAAACTATGCTTTACAAAAAAATATTCTGGTTTCAAGCAAATAATAATTAAATTAATGTAACAATAGACTTCAAGAAAAGGAGTTAATACGATACATTATTCACTCAAAAATCATCGATCTAAATCGATACTTTAAAAAACAACATGAGGATACGTGCATAAAAACTATTATCTTGTATTTTTAATTTTTTACCATCGCAAAAAGCAATTTGAAGTTTAATTAAATGAACTTCCAGTGGCGAAAGCTTGACACTAAAAAATGCAATCATTCATTACAAACCCTTAATTCTAATCTAAAATCTAGTCAGTTTTATAGTTAAGACAATTTTTAATGTGCAATTATTATGAATGTTTGAATAATTTGCTGTCGTCATACACCTAAATTATCCTCAAATCATGACTAAAACCAAGTTATATTACTACTTGAACATACTGGAGGATAAACATTTCTCGAAATGTGAACATGAGGCAGTTGACATTCTGAATAATTCCCTAGTGCACCTGTAGTGTATATTAAATATATACCTATAGACAATAAGTATACTTAACCAATTTGTGATGACTTTAATTTTATGTACAAGGTTGATTAATATAAATGTATATAGTATATGACAAGAAGATAATGCAATATTTTCTAATAACACATTAATGAAGCAGAGAATAGTATATGATATACATTTTGCAAATATTCTCTATTACTGAGAGTCTATTGTGAACAAAAATTGTTCAAAAAGATATCAAAAGATATATCAAATATCAAAAAGATATATATTATGACAGGATATGTAATTTAGAAACAATAAGAAATGACATTTTAGAAAATTTACAGGAAAGAAGATAAGTTACCTTTCTAATTATTTCATTAAATTAGTCAATAATGTATTTGATATATTCATTACAAACAAGTTTACTAAAAATGAAAACATAAGATTTAATATTTTATCAAAACAAGGCTCTAAAAATAAAAGTATACTAAAATAAACATAAAATATAATACAAAACTATTCAATATTAAGAAAAAAAACTTGCAATTGATAAATCACAGGAGTTCAATAAATTTAATATATTATAAAACTATATTTGACATAGACAACCATTTAATTTACATATAATTAAACAATGTATTTTATGAAAAATGTGGTTCATATAAAAATTAAAATTAAAATATGCATCGCACACAACTTATTAAACATTATAGCATATCTAAATGTCTTGTTACATGTACACGGCTAATTTTGAGAAATCTATGAATAATATAAATACGCACACGATAAATCCGAAATATTTTACTATACATTTCAATATTATAAAAGTGTAATGTTACTAAAAAAACATCATCATATATATTTTTTATTTATAATTTACCTTTATTCATACATATACGAAATAACCAAAACTATAAAATAATATATATTATTCTGTATGCCATTAACATGCATATATATAATTATATCTAAATTAGCTACTTAGTACTATTCTAACTTCAATAAATTCTTTACTAAATCAACAAATATATATATATTGGAAAAAACACCGGATTGTTCGTCGGAATCATGATAAAATTAAAAGAACAAACTTTCGATTAAACAAAACGAAAACTTAGTAATACGATAACCCAATATATTTCAATGAGCCAACGCTCCCCTTTATCAAGGGATGTACATTACAAATGAACAATAAAATTACAAGACAGCAAACCAAGTAAATCGAAAGTTTGTTCTTTTAATTTTAAATAAATATATATATATATTAAACTTATTTTAAGACTATATGTATACAAATACAAAGACAATGTCTTCTTCGAATATAGAAAATGCAACACATAAACATAATATTATGTTGCACCAAACGAAGGATTTCACATATTATGTTTTAATAAATTGTAGTTTATTCAACATGCTTAGCGTGTTGACATGTTTTTGGAACCTATATGCGCAATTCAGTTTACTATTCAACATTCAATTTTATATTGTATATACAAGTTTAAGTGTAGTAAATATCAAAACCATAACAATACATACAGTAAAATAAAAAACTACTAATGCTATCGACAGCGTAATTGAAATATAAAAATAATGTAACGTATGTGATGCATTTAAAAAAAAATATGTATGTAAAATAAAATATGTCAGTAAAAATATATAATATAGATGTTAGAGAAGTTTAACGTATAGCTTATTCATAAATTTATGCAATCATTTTCAATCTAAAATTTAAAAAAAATAATATGAATTGAGTTTTTCGGTTGAGCATAATATGCTCATATTATATATCATATTATTTAGATATTAATCAAACGGTTTTTCTAAGTACTCTAAACATATTTTTAAGATTATATTATATGTATGAATACGACTTTGTATAAAATATACCAAATTATTACTATTTATTCCTTGTACATAATTTAATTGAAACATTTGCATTTATTTAAGATTGCAAGGATAATGAATGAATTTGATTGAGTGTATTGTAATGGACCACGCGTGTACACCATTTTAAATAATGAAAATATGTCTTGTTATAATCTTATTTTCTCGCAGGAAAATGTAATATTGTAAAATTGATAAATATTTATGAAGGTTAGACAATTTATTTGAAATGTTTCAGTTTAAGTTGGTGAAATATTGGGCTAATGTACATAATATAATGTTAAGGGGCTTCAATAAATTGTTTGTGATAATTGAAATAGAGCTTAGGTTTCTATCTGAGACTAGACTTCTATATTATTTTCCATTTAAAGCATATGAGAGAGCTTTAAGAAATCTTTCTAAAAGAATAAATACAGTGATACAGAACAAATTGGATAAATCATATTATTTCTGTTAGTTGGCCAATATGTATATATTCTATATGTTAGAGATTCTTAATTAATTTTAAAGCATTAAATAAAATTAAATCAGTGATAAATATACATATAGCCTTATGTTAGCAGAAAATAAACAAATACTCATAGTTTGTCATATCAAATCAATAAATGCAAATTAACAAAAAGTGTTTTTCGAAATATTACATACATTCCATTTCGAGTTATTAAGTGTTAATGATTACATATTTTAAATAAAGTACATAATTCCAAAATAATTCTAATATTACTTTGATAAAATAAATACATTATTTAAAATATAGGGTAACAAACTATACAGAAATATTACTTACTCAGTCAGTTAGCTTTCAATGTATGTGTCTAACACAATCGTTGGAAGTAAATATCAATATTTAAAAAATCCACAAATTTAATAACTATGCTTAACCAAAACAATATAAAATATGGCATCCTCGCTATAATGAATTATGTGCGCTTACTAGTTTTGCGGCTGAAAAACTGTCAAAAACGAATTACTTTAAAATGGAATCAATAAAAAACGTTTTACTTTATAAATAAATTGATTTGTGTAACCTTGAATCAAAAACTCGTTCTACAACTATATAGATAACTCATTGGGAAATAAATGTTATATATTATATGTTCAACAATATAAACAGCAGTAAATCAATTTTTCTTTAGTTTTTGATTTTTTATATATTATTATTAATCTACGAAAATATATAATTTTTATTCTATTTTCATTTTTTTAATTATTAGAATATATTAATGTGAAGGTGTCTTAAAGAGTAAATGGAAGCTTGAAGAAATTGTCAAAACGATGGAAATTTTGTACTATATAGTTAAAATGGCAGAGCATTCTAAATATATTGAACATGGTTATCGGAAGACAAACATATTTATACGATAAATGACTATACATATACTCTATATTATACTCTACTTTTCATCACTTTTTCTAAGTTAAAAAGTACCCAGAGACAAATTTAAAGTTCAAAATAACACGACACGTCTACATTGAAATATCTAGCCATAATGCATAACGAAATTTTAATCTAACATTTTATACAGCAATGAAATAATATTCATTAAAATGTACAAACAATGCCTTTTCTGGAAAAAATTCAGTAAATAAATAAATAAATTACGATCAAAATAAACTCATAGTAACGTGGCAACATGTCGTGAAAACAAATAAGTACAGAAATTGACCAACTAACGCGTCATAACAGAAACAATTTGTAAAATCAAAACTCATATTACTGATTCATAACAGGTAGGCATATAATGGAACGAATCCCAATTTGATCACATTATCACGGGATGATTTCAACTTTATCCGATGATGATACAATATTTTTGGTTGCATTAAACTAAGTTTTATATACATAATATCAATAAAACTAAAACGTGTCACTGTAAAAAAGCAACTAAATTTTACAATACAGATAAATATCTACATAGTAAATATCGGTAGTATAATTGTTAATGTCGTTCATTTAACAATATTGAAAATGTAACAAAAACTAAACCGATAGTTGATGGTATATTTACAATTATATATATGTTAAATTATATATAAAATAAAATAAAACATGTAGTTATGTTGCTAATAAATATTAATTGGCTAATAAAATATAAAAATAACAGGCAATATTGGTAAAAGATTAAACATGCACTTGTTTAAACGTTGTCAAATTGTATATTATGCATCATATATTTAAAAATCGCTTGTAACGGAAAATGTTATTATTTATTAAATATAATATTTTTAATTTAGAAAATAAATGCATTTTATTGTTCGTGCAATAGTTAGTAAACCAAATTTAATTGTTTCTATTAATTTTAACGGTGCTAAACATAAATTTATGGTTATTATTTGGGATCGTTTCTATGATATTTGAATAAATTATAATGTAGTAATTATAGTATATCTATAATATTGAGTAGTTGTACATACCATTCAATATAATCTCAATTCATATAGCTGTAAACCATATAAGCTATTTATGCATATAAAGCTTTTCTTAATATTTTCTTTTTTCAGTCCAAACTCTGTCTAGCTACAAAATCCCTAATATTACATTGTTCGTATTGTCGTATACTATCCATCTACAAATATATATTTCGAGTATTTATTTATTAGAATAGTTCTGCGTAAAAAATAATTAATAAAAAAAAATTAACTGAAATTATGAATTATTATTACAGGTATAAATATATATATTGATTGATTGAATATATAGTCTTGACTTATTGCAAGTCAACATAATATGAGTGAAACAAATATTGAATCAATTGCATGGTAAAATGTTAAGATTGTCAGTCTTTATCATGATAAATATATCCTATTTTAGTATTTCCAATTTTCAAAATTTATATTATACAGAATACATTTAGTCAATTATGCGATGTGAAATTAAGCATTTTTCTACTGATTTCTGGACTAGAGTAGATTAAATCTGCTCTATAGTATATGTATAAATAGAGAGTGAGAGATTCGGTCAAATAAAAATGTCTATTCTCGCAGAAATAGAAAAATAATGGCTCTATAACACGCTCATTTACTTATAATTATATATATACGTATATACAGTTTCAAGCAAAATGTGTGGCAGCCACATTCCTTCATCAATAAAGTTGCTGTGGATTTCGATAGGAAGTCAAATTCTCATTTCGACTTGTGATCCACATTATTTTCCGGGTCGGTTGACCTTATCGGCGATCACACTTGGGGAAATTGTTTGTCTCTCAACGATGTGGGGGTGTGGCCTACTTTATATTATCTACACACTAGCAGAGAGCTTTGAGTAATTTGTATCCCTATCAGTAGTCAATGAGCTGTATTTAAAGCCTCGGTCAATAATAATATGACCTTTTCTCATACTGATGGGCCATACGCTTAACTCTGTCAAATATCCGTGAATTTATTTCAATTTTTTTGCACAGTAATAATTTTGTATAATTAAATATCATAAACTGAGTCTTGAGTGTTATTCATGAATTTAAATATCTTAACGATTTTTGAATTCATGTATTTATGAAGAGCTGCGTTAGTCAAGTATGCAAGCAGACAAAAATGAAATATTTACATACAATAATTTAATTAATTAATCAGTTATGTAATAATATGTGTTTGATTAGTATTATTAATGTGTATCTTAGTAACTGATACTTCAGTAACTGCTGAAGAAACTTCAGCATGCTCTAAAACGGGGTCGAGAAGAGGCAGTTTCTTGATGAGATATTCACAGGCGATGATGAAGAATTGTTTTAAATTGCTGTAAAACGCCACTAGCTTGCTTTCTCGGATACTATTGTTTTCTTTATCGGCGATAAATTCACGAGATTTCTGACCAATAACCAAGTCCTCGCCACGCTTATGGTTGGTAGCTGATTTAAAGTCAACTTCATGAACTAATTTTCCACTTGTACTGCTCGGGACATATTGACTGTGCTTAATAACTACCTAATGATAGCTCAGCATGTCAGGATCGCTTAATTTCCTGCAGCCATATTGACTGTGCTTAATAACTATACCTAATAATAGCTCAGCATCTCAGGATCGCTTAATTTCCTTCAGTCATATCGACTGTGCTTAACGAAAATAGTCATATCACACATCTATTTATTTAACCCTCTTAAAAATAAAAGTTT
>JAYRBW010099459.1:0-19805 GCA_036023295.1 Invenusta paracnida
AAATGGCGAACTTTGAATATTTAAACAAACATATTTACGCTTTTTTGACCGAGTGAACTCTCTTGGTATTATTACTCAATGGTCTATACGATTATTAACGGATACTTTTTCTAATTAAAAAAGAAGCTTTATAGGTATATGTCTGAGAAAAGATTAAATTAGTCAGTAAATTTTATAGATATCAATGATTTTTAATGGTGCATCTTAGCGCATTAGGAAATCCTTTTAAACTATTCATTGCTATTCTATTATATACTAATATTAGTTAGAGGAAAGATAATTTTTCAAAGGTAAGTTCTACAATTTTTTTAAACTTTGCTGATTAAGCTCACAACTATATTTCAGATGAGCCTTATTGATTTTTTATAATAATCAATATTTACTTAACTGAGAAAGAAGCATATCTAAAATTTAATATGTTTCATAAATTATCGGCAAAATTATAACTTTAATGAATGATCGTGGAGACTGTGAAAAATTATTTGAACAAGACGGTAGACTCTTAATTTACGTAAAAATCTGTAAAGACCAACATCGAAGTTATTATTAATAATTTAATGTCTTACTTAGTGTTATTCAATAATAATAAATATTTTTTATCGATACCATTTTGCAAATAATCGAAGATATCGATTTCAACAATTATAAACACACATGATTATGGTTATCTAGTATTAACAATGGTGACACGTGTATTAATTTCAAAGGAAAAAATAACGCTATTCATGTTTAGTAAAAACTTATTTAATGAAAGACAATTAATTGAAATTGCAAATCTTGTCATTTAATATTGTCCACGGAACTTCAGAAATTCGACAACTAAAACTGTGCCTCGGGTTTTGAATGGATTGAAATAATAAATATATTAAATATAGTAGGAATGCAATTGCTTAATATTCTGGTATTCTTTTAATAAAGATTTATTATTGAGGCGATATTTGTCACGACACAAAACTCATTTATAGCCATGAAAAAAATATTCCCCCTAAGCTACGATTGGGACGTGTGGTACTCCACTATAAGTGTGTCTGAACTGCCTCTTTGGCTTCGGTACTAGATCAAAGACGGGGAGGGGGAGGGGGTTATGCGATGCACCAGAGACCAAATTAACTCCCGTCCGCCGTGGATTGAATGGCTGAGTAGATTTTATCTATAACGCTAAAATTAAAGATTTAAAATTAAACCGTGCGGAAAGGCATTTTGAAGAAGGGCAGAAAGTGCACTTGACTCTAGCTTGAGATTATGAAGCTGCCTTATTCATCCTTGGTGGCGGCAACTGTCAATTTGAAGATCCAAAGTAAGTGCGAGGCTTCAAGAAACCTTTCGACCAAAGAAACAACATCCTCAAGAGCGTACACAGATGTTAGTTGAGGAAAACAAGTCGTGAAGTGACATGTTCATCACGTGTATTTGGGTACGAAGACAGATTTGGGATTGTGAAGATGTCTGGTGGTTATATCTATACAACAAGCACTTCAACATTGTTTGTTATTTAAGTCATTCATGCGTTAATATCTATTCCTGTTGGTCGTCCTGTGGTGCATGTAGCAGCACCTAGACAACCAGTTCCGTTTGCTCAGTTAGGAGTAAATAAATAATAATGATAGAGTCCATCAATTTGTTTTCACCAATTCATTTCACCTACCTTGAATTGTAATGTGTAACACAGAACATCTTGCGACGTAACATACACATATATGTTTACACAATTTCGTGTTTGTTATACTAATAGTTTATTTAGCTTTATTTCGATTAAATACAACAGTAAATAAAACGGTAAATATGTGTGAGATATAAAAATGGGGGGAGATATATATAAAATCATACCTAACGTTTAAAAGGTACACTTATTGAGTAATTCTATCCTTGGGATTTTAATGTAAGCAAGAATTTAAGCCAAAATCCCTTTTGAATATTTATTTTAAATATCCTGCATTATAACATAATATATAACTGGCGTCGTGTTTTTTCTTTTAATTTCATTAATGGCTAAATTACGTTTCTTTTGGCCACATATCCTCTAATTTGGCAACTGTGATGGATACGTTTGGGTTCACAAGTAGGCAGACATTTTATTTTACGTAGACCGAGAAAAACCAAATTTTAGAAACCAAATCGACCAAATAAATAAAAAATATTTTAAATTAAATTAGAAATATAGATAATGGAAATTAAAAGTGGGATAACATATATATTGAAGGGTTATGCAACATCAAAGTACCAACATCAAAGTACCAATATATTATACACCTGTTATATAAACATTTCTTTATTTGATATTTTAAGTAAAATATCTATTTAAATAAGCAGATTATTCTTTTGTATAAAGTAATGATAAATTAGTATCATTAATCTGTTTACTGTAATTTCATTATATACTTCTTGTTATGCTTTTGTTATGTAACGATAATTCTATTAATGTCTAATCTGCATTACATCCATACTGTTTTAATCTTGTTGTATAACAATCACAGATATTTTTAAACTAATTATGAAAACAATTTTGAAATTCGGCACTTTTTTTTACCTAACTTAAACTTGAAACGTATTTACCAATATATATCTATTTAATCTATTTTCCGTGTTACCATAGTTCCGAAGAGACTACCTGGTTACTTTTGATAGACTAATCGATTGACTTGACAGATACTAAACTTGTTAAATATATTTACTGGCAAGCCAATGCTTTTAAAATCGTATTGGTTGATTAAGTAATTACGGGATTCAGTGACGCTGTTTTCTCGAAATGAGTTGTAAATTAAATTGCATTTACATTTACATTTACATTTACATTTATTTTTGATCGTTTTTACTTAAATACACATTTTTAAACAAACTCTGCACCGAACTTTTGTTTAACTTATTCTTTGCTTGTTATAATGAAGTACACAAACCCCCATAAATTTAAATCGAGAGATAATCTATTTTCAAATTATTATTCAACCTCCTTTTTTAAAGATCTATGACTTCCTTCTACCAATGTAAGCTTTCTATATATATATGTAAATAAGTCGGAAAATGCTTTATTTCGAAAGGTAAAATAAACCGTGTCGAGTTTCATTGTAATTTTTCACGTTAAGTATTACTAAAAACACATAATAAGTCTTATTATTTAAAGGAAGTCTTCTTATAAACACCCACATGCAGGATTTCTAACAAAACAATCATGTTTAAAATTGAAAATTCTCGAAGCATGAATACAATTCTTGGTCAAGTTTTGGGAAGGCAAATACATTTCAAGTTTCTTTGCCTAGGAAACACATTCAACTTATTGCGGCGTTTGTTACATTTCCTTAAAACTCACATATATACATGATGTCTTAAACTATTGCAATGAAGGAAAGAAATATGAAAATGAAAAAAGTACAAACCAATATTGTGACGATTCTGTGAATAGATATTTTTCTCGTGGGCAGCAACCCTTAAAGCATGACGTTATTCGAGCATTTCTATCTCTTATTTCCCTTCTCGTGTCTCAATAGTTTTTTCTTTTTAAATATACTTTTCTTAAAGAAGAATAAGCTCGATATAATGAGACCAGATGAATGGGAAATAATCCCTTTTGAAATAAAATTGAGACATCTCGGAAGTATTTTAAAGATTGGATTTTTCATAATTCTTGCTAAAAAATTCCTTAGATTAGTTGTATGTTCAAATGCCATTTAAACATTGAGTATAATTTCACTTCTTCAAAAACAGTTAAAACAGCCAACAATAAATTTAAATACCGTTTAATTTACAGCGCGTTTCAGGTCAACATTGTCCCCATTTCAGGAAAAATAACAAATGTGTAATTGGCGGATAATATTACATAATTGTGTAGATTAATAAATTGAACAAGAAATACTAAATTGCATACAAGACAGGTTAAATAATATAACGCCTATTACAAAACAATAAACACATTGGGAGAAAGACAGAGAAAAAGAAAAATTATGGAAGCTGAAAGAAGTTAAGAAAAAAGAAGCATCGTTATAAGTATAAGAGTTTGGTGGATTGAGGATTTTAATTAAAATAGCTTCCCTGATCAGAATATCGAGTCCAATGAGCCTGGGCCAATTATTTTAAAATAAACTTTAGAATAAAATATTGCTACAAGTATATTTCAGTTCACTAAATTAGTTTTTCACTGAGATTTTTCTGATCCTTGTCGTCAGATGTCGTTTGGTCTTACCAAATGTAAAACTATTCATATCACCCGAACAGGAGAATTTGTTGACAACCTTAGACTTCAGCTTGGTTGGAGTTTTCCATTTTGAAGAAAAATAGTTTTTATTTTAAAATATTGAAAAAGTCAAGTATTTTATAAATTTAAATTGATTTTATAAAAGAGTAATTATATTTTTCCCAAAGACTCCTTTTCAAATAAAACCTTTACTAATATTGGTGCCTTTTTTTTCTCTACGTGTTTTAGTTTCCATAAAATTTCACTTTCTCGGTATTTAGCTTAAGTATGTACATATTTAATGTCTCATAATAGGTATCATACTATGTAACCCGTCTTGTATTCTATATGTTGATTTTACTTGCTCTTTATTATGTAATCTTGCCCGCCAATTATATATTTATTGTACCTGAAGCGGGAGACAATGTTGTCTAAAAACGCAATCTGAATTAAAACGTAATTGTCATATTTAAATCGTTGTGATTGTTTTCCTGTGTTTATTTAAAACATACTATCTTTCAAACTATTATTCTTTCACTTAATCGCTATATTTATAGTTATAAACATGAATTTATTTGTCATTAGAACTAAATTACTGTTTTATGCAACCTTTATAGAAAATCGGACGTTTTGAGTCATTATTATAGAATATAGAATTATCGGTTTTAATTCTTCGTATCGAAACGTCACTTAAAGTCGTTAATTTTGGAGTTTATGCAAGTGAGCGGTTACATATAGGTCATACAAACTTGTTTATCTTCTCAAGGTGGTTGCTATGCATGTTGCTATAGTTACATATAGGTCATAAAAATGTGTTTATCTTCCCCAAGGTGGTTGCTATGCATGTTGCTATAGTTACATATAGGTCATACAAACTTGTTTATCTTCACAAGGTGGTTGCTATGCATGTTGATATATGCCTGACAACATTATTTAAAATATAGTCTATTAAATACTACTTTTAAACAATTTGGACGTAAAATGCTTGTTAGTCATATGTATTGATTATCTAAATATAAACAACAGTTTTTATATATTAATTTTCTTTAATTTTTGGGTTCGGTTACTTCTAGACTGTGCACTCTGTACATACTTGTTGTCTTATTATTGCCTATTTTTATGTATAATATACTAAATTTATAATGGCTGGCTTTAAGTTACTTCCTCAAAGTTTTAGAAACTGATTATGAATTCATAAAAAAACTGACGTACCTATTAGCAACCATTAGCAATATAAATTGTGCTCGTCCATCGTTTATAATATTTATCCACAAAATCAAATATGCAATAATTCGGTTATGTTGATATTTTTAGGCAAACTTTGCGACATATTCCAAATCAAGTTTAAAAAACCAAAAACGGTATTTTGCTTTGCATTATATATACATATATCTATATAAATAAAATTCAAAAGCAATACGTGAAATACACAAATAAAAGGTTGAAAACTCTCAAAGTAGAATGATTGAATGCCATTATTTATCGATTTCATTTCGCTAATCTGGAAATCCTCAGGAAAGGACTTAAGCGACGTTGCATATTATCCGGCAATTATTTAATTGTAAGAGGATGGATGGAGGCCACACTCAATTCTGGAGCCCATCCGGTAATCACAAAAGAACTAAATATTCCACGTGACAGTGAAGAGATCTCTTTGTATGGAATTCGATCAAAGTAATCACATAAATTTGCATTTAGATTGACAGGCGGTTGAGCCTCTCTCTCTCTCTCTCTCCTTCTCTCTGTGCTATTAACAGTCTCTTCTTCCAATTTTCAAGAAAAAGGAAGTTAAGATGGCAATATAATTGACCAAAGAAGTCATGCAACTCTAATCTACCTTTGATGCTGAAAACTGTGCCATCAAAACTGGAATAATAGAGTCTTGGAGGATTAGTTATTAAAATTTCAAAGAGAGAGATGGGAATAAATGTAGGGAAGAGTCGTTGAGACTAACCATCTTTATTGTCAGATCATATTAGGGCAACACGATACACAATTGTTCGAGAATACAAATGATATATTATTATATTAAACAATACAAGAATAATATTCTCTCAGTATATAAAACTAGGGAATTAATTATCCTTTCAAATGATAATATGTAGCTTTCAGAGATTTCCAAAAGATTGAAAAGGTTGCCCTTTCAATTCATCGATGTCACTTCGAGATAAGCCGCGGAAGTACAAATTACATTTCCTGGAGTAATGTATACTCCAATATTAATTCATGTTAAAAGCTTGAATACTCCTCTAATCTGCTCTTGGGGTTTCACAGTTCCGTTGAATATTGTTTTACGATAAAACTAACGCAACGAATTAAGTATTTTCCTCCTCCTTACATACAAAACAGCAGAGTATGCTGCGTATATTGAACAAGAAAAGGTCGAAACAGGATCAAAATAGCGTAATTGTATCGGAATTTGGTGAAAAAAATGAACGAAACGAACAGACACTGTCTTGTGTATTATCCAATAAAATGAGAATGAACAAACCTCGTTTAAAATGTGAAACAAAAGTTTTTAAATTCTTTTCTGGGATTATTTACACAATGTCCCAAACCACAAAGAAAATATATCTCAATCCTTACATAGAATAGAAAGTACCTATAGACTTCAGATGGCAATATCACGGTAACCTTGAAACTTTGGAATATTTAGAATAAATTAGGAAACGGACACTTTAAAGGATTTTTAAAAATCTCGGTATTATTTGTTCCTAAAGGAGATATGGCGACCCTTGTCAAACAGAATACTGTGATGGCATTCAAGGTATTTGGTTGCTATAGTTACTGAGATATAACATTTTGACATATATACTCTCTATCTATCTTAATTTAACTAAGAGTAATATGTATCTTAAACATCAATATGTCTTTTAATTGATTTTGTTCCTCATTGTATGCATTATTGATCTATTTAAAATTCGCTGCGTCTGTATTATATGATATCAAATGTCGAAATAAATACGAAAATTATACCATCTATATAGAAACGTTGTTATTTAAAAAATCAAAATATTATTAATAAAACGGAACAGTACCTATTTGCAAATGGGACAAAAAATGTATTGCCATCCCGGGGAATATTTTAAACTACCACATAATTGGTAAATGTAAAGAACATTTGTGTTGATAAACAACCCCCCGTTAATATCTCATCATTAAGACTTATCTTTAATACATAATGTAGTCATAATCTCTAATATTAAATGCTTATATTTCAAACGTAACATCCTGGCAGCAGAGAGTAAAATCAACTTTTTAATTCTAGAGTCGGAGTAAACATGTCTTTATAATTGTAAGCTACCAAAACTCAAACAAAAGGTCATTATTACTTTTGAGAAAGGAATGTATATTTATACTTCTTTGTTCATCCCAATCCTGCTTTTAAGGCTTCCTGTTTTCTACTGAATAGCAGGACATGATGTAACAAACAAACAAATTATTCATTCATTATATTCTCGTTTTATAATCCTAAGTCTCTTATGAACTTGCTCGGGTGAACTCCTCTTATGAAATCATTTAAGTTTTCTCTGTATATTATCAACTCGTACTATTTATATTTTCTAATACTTTGCTTGTTTCATAGTTTCCTTAACAAATTGAGGAATTAAAATTCATTTTTAATTTTGTTACAGAATGAAGTATATTTAAAAATAATCAATCAATACCGTAGTTTTACTATTCTTTTTTACCTGGAAATAAATTGATCTTTATTTTTAACCACAATATTATTTCTTCCAATTATCACCGCATTTGTGAAATAGTCAATCTATGTTTATAAAGTAAAAGAAATATCGATATGAATCGATTTATTAACTTTCAATTATTTATTTTACATAAAAATAACAGAGTAAGCATAATTGGAGTTTTTTCTTTTGATTTTACCAATTTCTGAATTTTTGTTTTGAATTAATACTATAATATTTTGTTGTTGAAAGCAAATGCCTAAAATATGCCACTTGTATTACAAATTATAGATGATATTTCATTGATCATTGACTAAAGGCACAATTAGTGAACCCGGCGCGGTTCGTCGAAAATCAATGATGAAAATTCTCAACTTTACGCGCCTCAAAAGTCAATATTAACCATGACTCACTGACTCGGTATACTGTCCTCCTTCTTTTCTGTTTATATGTAGATTTTCTGCAGAGAGTGTATCGATTTTTACTGCTCTGTGACGCGTTCGGTGTTGATTACATTTTCAACGCGCCGCGCAAAATTTTTCGATGTAAAATATCGATATTTCGCATTAGAAAACTTTAAAAGATATGCTTATTACTATTTGATTGATGTTCATTTTGATTGAAAAAATTGTCAATATGAAGCATTGTTTATATTTATAACAACTAACAACATTTTCCGTGTAAAACTATTAAGATTACAAGAAATCTGCAGTTAAATTATACAATACGTAGATATTAAATTTATATTATGAGTATGTCTACATTCACAATTTAAGAATTTATCAAAATAAAGAATTTACGATTGAACTTCTTTTTATATGCTTTAGTAATCATAGTGTTCACATTTTAAATTATTCCAGATTTCAATAATGCATTATTATTTTAAAATAATTTATAGACAAATTTGTAAACACATATTCCGAGTATTATTTTGACAGAAGGTCCTATTTACGTTTATATAGTTCAATCGAATTACAACGTTAAATCCAAGTTATCGTCAATTGACGCATTAGTTAAGCAAATAGCAGTGCTGCTAAAATCATAAAACTATGATATTATATATATACAGACTAATTATCAATAATATTACACAAAAATTACAAATAAATTCTGAATTGTCAATTGTAGATAATTATTGGAATACGATGAAATAATTAGTACAACAGACTAATAATGAATAAGACAACGAATAAAACTTTTCACAAGGGAATCTTTTTGTTATAAGGCACTAATTTCCAACGGAGATAGCCTATAATTGCTGCTCGACGCTTTGACTTGATTCAAATAAGTGAAATACCAAATTGAGGGAAAATTGTGTGCTGCATATGACTGTTGAAATAGACAAAAGGAACATAAAATTATAATTTTATATGACTGATAAATTGTTGGTCAAAGTTGTATTTGGGTTTTTTTAACGATGGAATAGTGAATAAAACATGAAACTGTCAACAAAATGGAGATAGCGACAACTCTGTTAGTATATTAAATGTGTGGAACTATCGATTATTGAAAATCATAGTATATCTGTTAGTATATTAAATATTATAACACTTTCACTGTGGACAGAGTTTCCAACTCAACTGAATAATTTGAGTCTGAAATTTTACCTTCGTCGTATCCCTTTTGGTGTTCGTGTAATTTTCAAAGCCCTTTAGACTTTGAATTAGTTTCCCCCTCCGCACATTGACATTTTATAACGCATGTTTTAGAATTTAGACCGAAGAAAAGAGATCGACACGTTGAAAAATCTAAAGTCCAGAATAAACCTAAAAGGTGTACATGTTCGAGGGAGGACTGGGAACGAATCCTTTCCTTGGTGAAGCATATATTCGCGCTTTGATATACCAAAACTTCAAAGACAAAAAAAGGGATCTCACATCAAAATAGAGCTCTCAAAATGAACAAAAGTATTATTTACAACATAACCAGCGTGGGGAGGCTTCTCAATACGTATACAGCACGCCTCATTAGTTATCTCAACAACAGAAATTGACGACAAGCTCCAGATAGAGTGGAAAGTATGTCAGTAACTATAGCAACCGAGATGATCGTGAAACTTTGGAATCGCCTGGAGTTCATCAGGGACTATTGGCACGACAGCCTGTAACTGTTTTGTAAAAGACAAGTTAGAAAACGTGGCAGCTAGAAAAAAATCAGAAACATTTATTTGGCTTTCAAGTAATGTTGGCCAAATTTTAATTATACAACCTTCTTTTAAAGGTGTTTTCGTAGCATATCGTGAAAGGACGATTATTTGATTCTTAATTTGATAGTAAAATAATATTCTCAAATATTTATATTATTTGTTTCACTCCAAATGTCCTGCGTGTTATGTCCAGTTAGTGTATTTTATTACAATGTGGCTAGAATGGATAAGAAAATGAAAGAATGTATAGATAATACACATAATATACCTTTCCTTGTATTTTATTAATTACCAGGTGATGTTTAGCAACAACATCATGTCCTCCTTTATGAATAAGATCACAATAATCAATGAATCGGCTGAATTATCTCCGTGATCTGTATTTAAGTAATCTGAGTTTTTAAAATGGGACATGATGTTGTCGCTATAAACATTAATAAATAATAAACATTACTTGTTATTAATTGTTCATAATTCTACTATAATTTGTGTGATAGTGAATTATCAACAAAATGGTTGGAAAGTCTTCCTTGCCAATGGACCGAATTCCGGTGGTCATGCGGTAGTAGTGTTCGCACTGTAATCATGAAGACCCCGTCTCGATAGTCTGCAATTGTCAGGTCTTCCTTGCCAATGGACCGAGCTGCGGACGGTGGTCATGTGGTAGTAGTGTTCGCACTGTAATCATGAAGACCCCGGCTCGATAGTCTGCAATTGTCAGGTCTTCCTTGCCAATGGACCGAACTCCGGTGGTCATGCGGTAGTAGTGTTCGCACTGTAGTCGTGAGGACCCCGGTTCGATAGTCTGCAGATTGGTAAATTTCTTTAATTATGTTTTATTAAATCTAGAACAATTGAAATATATATAAATTATTTATTAACAAATAGAACGGCTAACAATTTTTCATTTTTAATGCTGTATAGTGCTGAATTTTAAACCCCGCCGAGTTGCCATTTGTTAGCATCAATTTTAATGACTGACATTTAATTCTGAAGTAAGCAATCTCTACTATACTATATCTCTCTAAGAAATAAATATACTAGTTTTATTTATATTTCTAAGAAAGTGTCTTCCTTTTAATAATAATAAAATAAAATTGACTAAAGTGATTATAAACAGATTATAATGCTTACTACACATAATATAGAATATATTGTTAACATTTGTGATAACCTAAACTTACAGTTACATTGTACAAATTCCTGAACTCTATATATTAAATACTGATTTTGCATTTATTTTTGTCAATATTTGGTTTCACTCATTTGAGCATTATAATCTAAAGTTCTTAAAGGTAATTGTTAAAAGTTGTATTTTCTATAAAAAAAGCTTTTCTAAGCAATATTTACACATTTTTCTTCTTGCTATATAATCAACTAAATCATTTATTTATGTCATTATTATAGTTGAAAGTTACTCAGTTTTCCTCAAAAACAAAACTCTACAACGAAAAAAGCTTTATATAATATATGCCTCCATCAAGATTAGGGTATGCGGATATATAACTTACTTATGCGCTACGTACCCAAGGGATTGACCTTTCATTTCAGGACAATAAAACGGAGAGAACATAGCCAATTCTTAATAAGGTTATGTGCACATAGTGTTTATATAGCATGGCATGGAAAACATAAGTTCATACTTACCTCAAGTTGAATAAACTGGACCAAGAAATCCTAAATAGTTGCTTGGCAAAAGATACTTATTCCCAAATGGTATTCTGGAACTTGCCATATACGAGGGGGGGACACTGTAGATTAATATAGGGCACAGATATTATGCAAACTTTCTATATCCACATTGTATATATATCCCATTCTCAGATTTAATTAAACTTCGAAGTTGGTGCATTAGTTGTCGGAATAGGCCTAGCAATGCGCGTAGGTATGTAAGTGGAGTTATTTGCTTCTATATTTATAGTTCACAAATAAAGCCTAATCCCTACAAACATGTAATAATTAGTAGATTTAATCTGAATATAGATAATTAAACTAATGTGATCGTCTTCCTTCACAATGTCTTATACTTGTTTCGTAACAATAGCAACACAGAATATTAACAAAAGTTTGTGTATTACGAAAGCAAAGTAAATAATATAGCGCAATATCTCTGTTACTATAGGTAACCGATCACCTTGATAACTTTGAATCAACCAGCGATGGTCATTACGGAGCTATCGGCTTTTTGGTCATATCTTTATTAGCAAAAGGAAATAGTTTAGGTCAAATAATTGATATGCTTAACCGACTGCTTTTTTCTATTTTTTATTTTTGGCAGAAACATATATATATAACAATGTAGTGTATAAATTAGAGAAGATAATGATATCAATCAACTTATTTCTTGCCAATTAAGCATTACTGATTGAGAGCTGATTCATTGATTTTTCAACTCAACATACATATATGGTAACATATTTTGGCAACAAAATGAGCATAAATTGGCCAATGTACGAATATTCAAAAGTATCTGGAAATGTAATGGCATGATATGTGTGTTCAATTTTGATTTTAAGATGAAGATAATAGATATATGTTTAAAATCATATGTAATATAGCTTTTAAAAAGGTTATAAATACTTATATCATATTGAAAATAAGAATTTTTAGAAATTGAGCTCAAATCGAAAAATATTCCTATTCTTTAATATAGGAAATTTAAAAGGCCACTATGATCCAAACTATAGAGTAATTATACAAAGAGTGCTCACTCTTTTAAATTCTGCATGCAGTTCAATACTACTATTTACCTACCAAAAGCTTATGCAAAATATTGTTTTAAAAACTGAGAGCAATTAAATCGTGTATGTAGTAAAACAGTTTGAGATATACAGGCAATAAATTATTTATTATAGACAACTTACGTATGTTAAAATTGTATGAATATATATATATTGATTCATAAAATTAATTTAATCAAAATATTTAATACTACTTTTTCCTTACGCATTTACATCAAATTTATTGAAATAAAACGATTTTCAGCGCGATGTATATGAAATCGATAAGAGTGAACACTCGTTGTATAATCATTACTCTATGGTTTATATATACACACATATAGGTACTTCGTATGTATGAATGCATTGTATGTAGCTACTACATACTAGATACTGGCATGAAAATAGTGCTAAGTAAAATTACTTCAATAAAACTTCGATATAGACGAACAAATAGTTCTGCATATTTCTATATAGGTATATATATAGCAATTTTTTTCTAAGTTCTGAATATTTGTAATCATTGCTAATTTAGTTGGAAATCACTTTAAATTGTACTTAATTTTTTACAGATAAAAGATTGTATTAATTATTTGATTTATAGTATAAAGCGAGGTGATCCAGCGGTTAGAGCTCTGGTTTACCATGCAGATCGTCCTAGGCTCGAATCCTGGTTAAGACTCACAATCTAATGCTCACTTCCTGTCCACCCAGCAGTAATGGTAATCTATAGTATGTAAATACTTGGGGAATTAAATACTTCGCGAGAATTTAGATGACCAATTTAGAAACCGATTAAGACTGAATTTTATTTTTAGGAATTACATTATCAATTAGCTATTACTAGTACTACAAATTATTAAATAGAAAATTTAAATTGATTACTTTGAATCATCAAGCAAGATATTCAGGATTCACTTCTAATTTTTTAACTTTGATGTAATATAGTATAAGTACATGTCAATACTCCCTTTTAAATTTTGAAAAATTACGAAAATATCATCAAAATTATATTTTTTAATAACTAGATCACATCGCCACAGAATAAAAAAAATCAAATCCTTCTAAATTAAAACTTCCAAGAAACATAATATTAAAATTCAAACACTTCAAAGAGCTTGCCTTAATCATTGAAAACGTTTGCTGTCTTAAAAAATTGAAATTAATTTTATTATAACGAAGCACTTAAATCAGTCAGTACTGTGTATATGTCGCAGTCAACAAAGTGTTTCCCTAAATTTTGTGAATGAAATCATCTCCTGTCACAAACAGTTTTGTTGAAACATTTTGTGCATGGTAAACCAAAATTCTCTACAGGCCTCATCCTGTTTATATACTATAGAGTATGTATTCAACTAAGTTACCTATTTTTTATGAAATGCAGATAGCAAGGCACGTTATATATATTTGAATACTTGTTAGATTATTTAAAACTTAGTTGTAAGATGTAATAATTTGGAAGTTGGTCAGGTGATGTTGATATGTTGTTTAACAATAATATAATGGGGTGATCGGCATTTGGCGTTCTTATTTATTTTATCGCAGGGCATGATCACACAGTCACACGCAAATCTTTTGTACACAATTTAAACCAAAAGGGATGTGCATTCTTTAACTATTAAACAGTATACCTATATGTTAGCATTTGAATCATTTTCACTTTAGCTTTCACTTTAATATAGATTGACACGCATTGCGATTTTAAGATGTATTTATTTGGGTACCTATACTTATGGGCTAAGTATATTACATATGTATATAATATATAATAAATATACATATTATATACGTACATAGGTATATTTGTAATGAGCATAGGCGCTCAGTAATTATTGTAGTATTCAAAAGATTAACAATATATTGATGATTATGTTTTATATAACGAACATTGCGCGTTTTATACAGCATTAATTTATACCAAAGTAACACTAAATTATATTTACATCTATTATGTGTAATTATCTAGATATTATTACTTATAAATAAATTTCAGTTGTAAATGAATAATTTCTTCATTAATACATGGGGAAAGTTCAAAATAGTATTTTTATTTGAATTAGTATTTATAAAAAGTATATTATTTTAAAGAATTTAGTACAATATTTAATAATTTGCATTATTTTATTAAGATTATTATATAGGTACATATGTTATCTACTTCAGTTATACTGTATTCGTAAAACACCATTTACCATTTACCATAATCAAATAATTTATTCAGAAACATTTTCTATTAATTCTGATTAACTAACTTGGAAAACTATCTCACAATATTGATTTATAAGATATGATCATTTATAATAACTTGTGACATATAGCACAACATTCTTTTCGCTTTATATAAACATACTTCTATTATATCGGCGAATGTATAGAGCCTGTACAAAAGAAACAGAAATAACTTTTATGACGGATTATGAAAGTAGTTTTTCATAAAATTCTGTATGTGTTTGCCAAGATAAAATCAAGTAACTTCAGGAGAAAACAACAAGTATAAACAAATACGTTAATTTTGCTGTCCGTTTAATTTTTTTATTTATTAACATTATTATTCATTTTTTAATTTAATTGAAATTCTTTTCATTTGATATCAATGCATGTAAGTGTTTTTTATATATTGCCAAAGCTCAATTTTCGGTTTTTATTCTTGCGACAATCTTGTTTTTGTTTTGATGTAAATTTGTATACAAATATATATATACTAAAAAGTTATACACCTAATATAAACTCATAGTTATTATTACTATATGAATATAAATATATAAATTAAAGCAGATACTCTGAAAACATATGAACTATTTTGAACTATTTTTATTTAGTGTCCATCTATAATTCACTGCGTGATCCAAAAATAATTTGTTCAATTACGTGAACATAGGTACAATTCGGTAGAAAAGGAACTTATTTACCAAATACTATTAACATGTAAAATAAAATGGTAAAATAATAGTTCCCGATGTTTTAATAATCTTTTTCTTTGCTATCCTATATGTAAAACTTTAGCAGTGATTCGCCACAAATTTGCATTATGAGTTGTCTTATTGATTCTGGATCAGATCCATTACTCTGTAGGATTTATATATAGTAACATATCAGTAAAACGCTTTTATCTCTTATCATCATCATTAGGCGGAGTTGAACGATAGTGGTGGATTACCTAGCCAAAAAGTTCACCAAGCAGTTCAAGTTGGCCGATGGTCTTGCCTCGCTACCTCCTCGCCCATTTCCATCGATCTCATTGGCCAACTTGCCAGTCTCCGAGTCAAATTTAGTCGAGCACAGAAAACGAGCGAAGCTTCTGAGTCGCGCACACGAATCCTAGAAAAAGAATTAAAGCGCTCACGGTTGGAAGTCAAGGAAATCCTCCGACGTCTCAATGAAGCAGGAATTGACAGTGAGCTGTACGACCCCAGGCGCTCGGGCCCCATTAACTGCAACTTCGAGGACTTCGGTTATGTGGTGTCGAGCGTGAAAAAATTGACCCAACTTCTCAACCATCGTTTTCCCAACCTCGCATCGTCGACGCTGTTAAAACTGTCTTCGACAGTTGTGGATTCAACAATACCTTCAACAGGCACACCCGATGCGATAGAAGCGTCCTTGGCAGATCAGATATTTTCCGCAGTAAAGCGTTGTTATGACTACCACAGGAGAGGTAGCGCGAGCAATGATGTACTCACTCTTCTTGCCACAGCTCAAGGGAATGTCCGTTTCTCTATACAACAACGCCGAAGTATGCGCAGTTGGCTGCGATCAATGTTGGGCGAAGACACTCATTATTAACAATTGTTTCATTTTTTTCATTTTTTTATTATTAACTGCGTGGAAAGATAAATATTATAAGACAGTCATTCGTGCTTTATGAACGTGAGCCCTTCGCTTACATACGAGAATTACCTTTATATATATATATATACCAATAAAAATTGGTTTCGACAAGGCGATTTTAAATTTGCGACACTGTTTAAATATTTCAATATATACGTATTTATTATAGTATATGTACATAAATATTTTTTTAAATTTATAAACATAGATTGGCTATCTAAAAAATAGCGTAACAATTTGAAGAAGTAAGGTGGTAAGAAGTTGTCAAAAATAAAGATCCTTTCCATATTTTTAATTACCGCGATAAAAATACTAGTAGAACGACTATATTGATGAATTTTCATATATACCTACTACATTTTAACTATATATGTTGAACACAATCGCAAATGGAGTAGAACTGAAAATGTTAAAATAGTCCTCGAATCAAGTTTTATTGACTTTTATTGAATTTCTAAATTGTAAATAACTCATTTTATGCTCATGGATTCAATGAAAGACAACGTAATTGTTTATTACGTTTGTAATATTTTTACGTATGTATGTACTTACATGCAGTAGGTATACGTATTGTACGTTTGTGTATAGTACGTATTACACAGGTTCAATACAAAATTTGCATTCAAATTCTCTCAAAATCAATATAAACATTACATAGTCCTCGATACAATTATTAGATATTAATTGGCAATAAGGCCTGGCAGTTCATTACCAATTTATAAGATAATATAATTAAGCCAAATGTTCTTTAAAATAATGCACGAGGAAAAAGCTGTAGTGAATTAATCTTTAAATGAATATTTAAGTTTAATTCATAGAAATTAATCAATATTTACTATATTTGATATAGATAATATATACCTACATAAAATAAATAATTGTGTAACGATCCTTCATTTTTTTACCCCTAAGCGACCTCACTAATGTATTTGATCCACAGAGTAATAATTAATAGCAAAGATTTTTTATGAATCAGTTTTGTTTTGTTTACTGTAAATAATGTATGTATATCTATAGATATCATACATATTGATCTTTATAACATATATTTTTAAAAGACCAAATATAACATAATATAATTATTGACGCATTTTATATAAATTTCATCATGTGCATTGGGCTGAACTACTTGTTTTATATTATTTCAACATTTTGTCTTTGAATTCTTTTCTTGTGGCTTTCATTATACATTATACGTTTTTGTTTAGACCCTTTATTGTAATTATCCACAACGTATATTGATTAATTAATTATCGAAATTCTAAATTCCGATATAATATCAAATACAAGTTATATTATTCACTTTTTATATAATACAACACTGTTATTAGTAATTTCATTCCCAAACTACCTAAAAGTATCCAGAACAATATGGATTTTATTGATATTTGTATATTAAAAGTATCCTAAACAATGGAACATAAGATCATAGAACTGTCATGAGTACAAAAATTACATGTCTATGTACATGATAAAATAACGACAATAAAATAATGTCTTAAACATTAATGATACAATTGTTAAATATTTGTATATTGTTACCTGAAGAGTTTGGAACGATGACAATAACTTTTCAAAAGTCATGGTCGATGTTGGAGAAGAAGAGTTCAATATCACCTGTGTTGTATTTGATGTTGAGCATGATGCTAATGGCACAGTTTCTATTGGATTGGATAACGAACTTGTTAACTTGTGTTTCTGTTTGTCTGATGGTCTGTTATATTTGCTGATGGTCCGTTCATCCTTGTGACCTGTGATTACACATACTTCATCATTTGAGAGACCCCTTTCTTTGGCATGAGTAATCTTCATCAAGTTTACTCATATATATTTCAATGGCTTGTATAGCTTTAATATTGTAAATACGATTCATCCTGTCTGACTTATAATCTTTGTCTTTGAGGCTTAGTCTCACATTTTTTCTGATTTTATTGGAATTAGTAGAAGATTGAATTGAAACATATTTCTGGTTTTCGGAATCATAATTTATTGACACATCATCACGTCTCAGACTTGAATTCCTCTCTTCCGTGAGCTCCCAAAAATCTTTTTGTTAGGAAAAAGTGAAAATCAATTATTGGCCAACCGTATTCTGACATCGCTAAATTAAAAATGAACCAAAAATGAATTCAAACTATATTCATAAGTTAGATAGATTATAATAGATTAGTTAAAGATTATTACTAATAAAATTGCTGGGTTATTGTTCTGGATACTTTTGAAAATGGAGACAGCCATAGATTGTTACTAATGTTCCCACAGATATGTAATGACAAATAATGATAACGTTTACTAATTTGTGTTACCGGTGCGTCAATTATTACGGGATGAATTCTGTAATTACAAGTATTGAGTAAATATATGTTGAGTTAAATATCTTCTGGTAAAGTAAAGTTAATAAATGTCTGTGAAAGTTTAGCCAGTGGCCAAGTCTGGTGTTACGTTGTTTGATTTGAATTTGAATTGAAAATCTATATGGGAGAATAGTCAGTGGTGAAAGAATCAGTTGTTGTTGGAAGGTGAAGATAGATAGTTGGGTGGTCGCCAACTGGAATGCGATTCGAAGTATTTGTTTATATGAGCCCAGGGACAGGCGATTGACAGTATTTGGATGAGGTCTGGAGGGATTGGACTCCTGTGTTTGCTGAGGTGATTTCTGGCTCTTACCCAGGCGGCCCGGGTTCGACTCCCGGTCGGGGAACCAATGTTATTAAATAAGTTGTCAAATATAATAATTAAATTATACAAAACAATCAGGATAATTATTAGGATAATTATATTATATTAATTATCAAATTAATCAGTTACCAATTACAAATTCTCATTAGCTATCTGTTACGATTTAATTTACGCGACTTAACCTCAATATTTGATTAGTAATTTTGTGACAAATTATACGTATTTACATACCAAACACTGGAGTCCAATTCCTCCAGACTCATTCAAATACTGTCAATTGCTTGTCACCTCCCTCAGAAAATACAGGAGTCCAATCCCTCCAGACCTCATCCAAATACTGCCAATCGCCTGTCCCTGGGCTAATAAACAAATACTTCGAATCGCATTCCAGTTGGCGACCACCCAACTATCTATCTTCACCTCCCAACAACAACTGATTCTTTCACCACTGACTATTCTCGCATAGAGATTTTCAATAGTAGGGAAGGTGGATCGCGAGGCCACCCCCCCCCCTCACGACCAATCAGGATCGAGCAAATCTCCAACCAATGAAACGCCGCAAGGGTATATAAGGAACGTGC
>JAYRBW010099470.1:0-42699 GCA_036023295.1 Invenusta paracnida
ATTCTCCATATCGTAATCTATGAATAACAATCGATTTAGAATCAAGTATCTATGCAAAGGCGCATTTATTTCATATTTTAGTATCTATGCATATAAATACGAAATTTTACGAAACGACCTATATTTATAATATTTTCTTTGTAATTTTCAATTGTTAATTAAAGGAAATAGAGTCTTACCCTTACAATGGAGGTAAATGTGATCAAACTACAGCAATTATGAGGATAGTTAATTAGAAAACTAGTAAATCAGATTTTTAATATAGAAGAAACGACAGCAGATAATCGGAAAATGATTTGTGCTATCTTCAAGACAGCAACAAAGCAATTAATAAATGATTATTTAATAACTATAGATAGTTAAATTGGAGTTAAGGATAATATGTTGGATATTGAACAGTATTAAAATTATTTATTTTTAGCGCGGTATTTACAACTTTGTTGAATATAATCTTGCACAATTTAAAAGAATTAACTAGAAAAGGAACAGATGATTATTATTTAACGGTTAATATTTATTGGAAAATAAAAATAAAAATGTGAAAATATATTACTTTAATTATATATCACTTATATTTAACTTCTACTTATGCACCAAATCAATTACACAATCAATGCAACGTATCTAGTCTATAATTAGAATTATAACACATTTTTCGTATACGAATATCTATTATCTATTCTATATTATATATCTATCATATATTCTATATTCTATATACTAATACTCGTACAGTAAATGTTTTTCATAAAAACTAAAAACTAAAATTTCATAATTTTGAATTTATTCACTTTTCAAAAGATTAAAGTATATATTCATTTTGGTGAAATAAAAATGTCCGTATTTTTATGTATTGTTTTTCATTGTATAATATCTATTTATATTTGTATCACGAAAAACGTACAATAGTTTAAAGAATTACAATATTTGTACACAAATTCATTTATACTATCGTTATTAGTGTAAATGCATCGGATATTTTTATCGCTTTTCCATTTTTCGATTTTCATTCGCTAAAATTGAAACGCCTACTTTAGATTATTTTATTTTATGATTTAGTAAGTGAATAATTATGTTCTACATACAAAATGAAGTACTACGAACTAGAAAGTTTGAACTAGATATATAACAAAATATTAAACAGAAGGGAAGTATTTGCAATTAATTGGGTTTAAATTAAATGTAAAATGTGCAAAGGTTTAAAATATGTATTCGTAAATGTTTGAACATAATATTCATTTTTCTACATAATGTACTTAAAAAAATCGTAGTATTTTTTATGAACTCTTATTAACACTTCTTCGAGATACAATAATGTAAAAAGTACATCTTTAGGAAATACATTATTCAAATTTATATTTTATACAACCCAATCTAATATAATTCTGGCATACAATAGATCTTAATGTTTTTAAGTCTCATTTATGCAGAATGACTAAATGACCAATAATATTAATATCTCAGATGAAGTAATTTTCATGTCAGTGTTATTAATTAACTGTAACATCTTGTTTATTTTGTAAGGTAATTCGAATTTAATAAAGTTTCTGCTTATAGGTTAAATAATATTAATAATTTCCATGTATATGTATATGTAATATCTCAATTTTGTACATGAGGCTCGCACATTTTTTGAGTTGGTTGTATACGAACACACAAGAATTTGTTTACTTTATAAATATACTAAAGTTTGTGATTCAGTTTGTGTTTGCGATGTACGCAAATATTAGATATATATGAGTATAATACACCTTTAGATACTATAATGAACGAACTCTTCAGGAAGAAGGTACATATTAACTATATAGTATAAGGGTGTTTAATATAGATTACATTTTGTAGAGCTTGTGAAACTTTGATCGATCTGTGAAATTTCACTCCGACAAGAACTAAATGGGGAGGGACTATAGCGGAGAAAGAAAATTTATTAACTGACTTAGTAAACGTATAATATTGACTTGATAATGTTATGGCACAGGCAGACTCTATTATGATATATGTAACTATATATGCAGGATGGGTGTGGATCTGTAAATAACCCCCCAGTTTCGTTTCTTAAAAGTACAACTATACCCCTGTAACAGCGTGAGAAACAAATTGATTGAATTTCAATACTGTGTGTAAGTAGGTTTGTTAGATTAGTAATATATTATACATTCTCTATTTTGCCAATCACATTGATTGCATTTCAGTGTTGTTCCAATGCACATATATGAGATATGGGATATATGATGTATTAAATATATGTATATATTATACAATGAAGGTTAAATTCTAAAATAAATCTTCAAATTATGTAGATACAGAGGAATATGTACATTAAGTTGTAAAATACAAGATTTATGATTCATATTCAAACAGTAAGTTTTGCTTTACTAGTATTTCATTTTTGAAATGGATTTTCCGATCAGAAATTTGTTTGATTAAATATATAAAAACGTATTATTAACAATTATTTTTGCAAGAATCAAATATTAGTTGCATTATTATAATTGCATTAAATTTCTAAGCTAATACATTTTCTATGATAATATTTGTAAACATAAATTTAAAATTTAAGAAAATTTTAATTGAGGGATATAAAATGGTTTTGTGAAACATCTAAATTTTAAAATTATGTTTTAAAATCTGTAATTCTAATTTGGTAATTTGGAAATTGTTATTGTTATTGTGAAACAGCACTTCAAGTTTATTAAGCGAATTATTGTAACTACTGAACTTTATTTATTACGTATAAAATGATATTAAAGTATTATATTAAAATTATGTATATTTGATAATTAAATTCGTTTTTTCACCACATTTTTCACCAAAATTGAATTAAATTCTCTTAATAAAATCATGGTATTTAGATATACCTATGTAAATATACTGTTTAATATATTGAACTCAATGATATTAATGATCAATCCAAAACAATAATTCCCTAATAACATACTAGAATATTCTAAATTCATTAGTTAATGACCATGTAGTTACACCTTTCCTACCTTTTCTACGACGCTTACCTACCAATAAATAAATTGCAAGGCAATTGTAATGACGAAATTTAATTTATAAAAAAGACGCGGTATAATATATAAAATATTGAATCGTACAACGATTTTCATTGATGCGCGTTATAATCAGCTGAAGGAACATGATATTGGCATAATAAATATTAATTTTATTTGAAATTATACGGTGTAAAATGTATTGCAAAATATACAATTTGTTAAATGGAGATAAACTGTAATAAGAATTTTATGAGAATAAAATATAAAAACAGGAAGTGTTCTGTTAATTATCCATTTTTCAAATTTAGCTATACATTTTTAAACAAATCGTAAGCTAATACTACAATAGTTGATAGCTGTGGTTGATTATGAAATTCATGAAAACTTTAATACTATAAGTAATAAATACTATTGGTTTTAAAAATATGGATTTTATATTTTTTGACAAGCATTTGATTCATCTAATAATGGTTGCTTATGAAAGAATTACTTCAATGACTTTAATATATTTTTAATTAATATTAATATTTAGTGTGTAATCTTAGAAAGAATAATAAGTTATTTTCTATATATACAAGTACGAGCATAGTAAAACATTATAATAAGAGCTTCAAGGCATTTGATGTTTACATACATTTTTATTTTTCAACGTATATAAAAACATGGTTATTCAATATCATTTGACGTCATGAAATATTGTTTATTTCATTATTATTTTTGGAGAATCAAATTGGAATCAACAAAATAAATTTACAAAAAGTTATCAAGTTTCACTGAGGAGCATTTATTTTTATAATAGATTCATGTAAAGGTAACTTTTATAAAGCTTCCAAGCATAGATAGCGATAAAGTGGATGAATACTTTCAATAAAAAGATCTACATTTCATTAACACAATGGAAAAAAATACGGTAAATATATATTCAGTATTAGTAAATACAACGGATTAAGTACATGTACATATATATATAGGATCTAAAACTTTTGTACACGAGGTATGTTCCAAATAACACATTGAGAATAAATGAATATCACTAATATCATTTACCTACTGGTAAACATAAAAAAATGTACAATATATATCAAGAAATAAATAATTTGAAGGCTACATTAAAAAATCAAAATTGGTCCTACTTGGTCCTCTTTCTTTTGCCTTGACTTAAGTCAAGACAAAAGAAATCAATTGCTATGTCGTGCAATACTACCCAAGTGTCTGATTAACATTTTGACGACAAAAATATTATTGCAACTGCATCAAGATAGGTACTATAACAAGTCAAAAGTAATGTACATCACACTACATAGTCTGATTTATACAGTAGAAACAAACTATTCTTAATTGTTCGATTAACAATATTGCATTAAATTTTAATAATTTAAGAGATTTTCATAATTCCAGGAAAGTTACATGGCATATATAGAATGGTTGGACTATATCGGGTGACAATAGAAAAATATTACAATAAAATAAATACAAACAATTATTTTACGAACTTTGGAAACTTCTAATCAACTATTTTCATTGCGTAATTATATATTGCTTTTAATTTAACTTGATAATATATATATATGCCGTAATTTTTTTAATAAACGTCTCAGAACATTTATTTGTTTTGTAAATAGTTTAGAGGGCTCATATTGGAGTGCGGCGTTTTTTGAAAGGGGACGTTTATTAAAGGGTTTATTAGAGGAGATGTATATTCAAGGGGGAAGTTTATTAAAGGAGGACGTTTATTGGAGAGAGACGTTTATTAGAGGAGATGTATATTCAAGTGGGAAGTTTATTAGAGGGGGACGTTTATTGGAGGGGGACGTTTATTGGAGGGGGACGTTTATTAGAGGGGGAAGTTTATTGGAGGGGGACGTTTATTATAGAGATGCGTTTTTGTTGAACAGATTTTTATTAGAGACATTTAAATATTTTCAAAATTATAGCAAGAAAATCAATTTTCATTTATATACAGATGCCTAAAATATGCATCTGTAAATATGTACATATGCAAATATGGTAATAATATCACCAAAATTAACATGATTTCAATTTAAACGCATAAAAAGTTATCTTTCTTCATGGTGAAAATAATTGCACAATTCTTGTGTGCACAAATGTTAAGAATATTTTTCAAGTAATTCTTTGAATAATAAACATATATATGTGCTTAAAACTATTACATTTATTATAAACCTGTGAGTTAATTATAAGTTTGATAAATAGGAAGTTCTTGAAACTCCGGGGATATTATTGAATACAATATATAATATACAACAATATATAATGATATTTCTGCAATGTAGTAATTATTTTAATTTTCTATCATTTAAAATAAGCAAATTTTTATATTTTTTAAATATAATAAATGATATTTGAAAATAAAATAGATCTCCTTGACTATATACAAAGTAAAAAATCAATAGAAATTAGAAAGTTTAACGAAGCCTTATCTTTGTCTTTTATACATGGCATAATTGATGAATCATATTACTTCACTTTCGGTTTCAATGGAGCCTCAACCACCAAGATTCCAGAGTCCAGTTTCGCCGTCACTGTATAGGGATCTACATCAGCCGGGATGTCGTACTCTTTCGAGAACTCCTTGAAGGACGTCTTACTCACCGTCCTCTCCTCGTGCCGTGCGTTGATATAGATCTTCTGGCTCAGGGTTCGAATCCGGATCTCTTCCGAGGTGTAATCCCCACCCAGATCCACCTCCAACCGGAGCCACTTCTCCCCACTCGGTTTACTGACGATGGGGTAGCATGTCGTCGAGTCAGAGTAGATAGACGAAGAGGATCCAACTCCTCCGCTACCAAAACAAGTGTTCGATGAAATGCTTCGGGGAGGTGCTCTTAACGATGCGGTTTTCAGTTTTGATCCACCCATGTTGAGCTGAGAGCGGTTGAGGCTGGCTGTCTTGTTAGTCTTTATCGGAGCGTCGAAACGGAGCACTCCATCCTTGCTGAGGCTGCACGTGACTTGAGACTGAACAGCACTTTCGGGGAGATCGATGGACCGGCTGAATTCACGCGAGCTAGTTGTGTTTCCAACCTTTTTCTCCTCTCGAGCGGTAACGATGAGTTTGCCCGAGTCGATTGTAACCTTAAGATTTTCCGGGGCGAAGTGGTGGACATCAAAGTTGATGCGGAAGTGGAGTTTACCGTCGGGCCGGCGTTCGTACACTGATTGCATCTGTTCGAAGCTGAAGTTTTCAGGGATGCCGCCTGGACCCAGTTTGGAGAAGTCTCCGAACCCTTTGTTCATGGGTTTCAACTGTCCGTCAATATTGTTGGGAGGTAAGTGAGAATGAACTTAGATTAAATGTGTAAGGCCTTAACGTAAATTATTCTATTAATCGCTCCGATAAAAAATGAATAAATAAAAGTCAAACCTCAAATAATCATATATTTCTGACAAGTAATTTATATTTTACTCCATTTTGTATGGTTTTAGCACTGTTATATATAGATACAAAATTTTATATGATGTGAACCTGGTTGGGTTAATTTTTTATATAAGACTTCAGATGACTTAATTATAATTTGTCCATGAAATTCATATAGAATACCGAGAATTTAATACCATATTCGTACCCTATACATATACCATATAATAAAATCTCACAGTATATAAGAATCATATCATTTAATCTGCTATATGATATAGTTTACGTTTATTTTTCAGTAATATTATCACTGATAAATATAAATACGTATATATATAATATTAAATATTTGGTAGTTCTCTCAATATTATATTACAATATGTAGGAACAATTTAATGATAAATGTGAGTCTGTCCATTTTGTAACGAATTTGATAATATATTCATTAGTACGTGTTCTTTGCTTTTATATGTTATAAAGGCTAATTTGTTTACTGTAATTATAAAATAGAATACAAAAATACTTTCACACATTCATGAGTGACAATAGATACCAACAGGTAGGATACACTTGTACATTTGATTGAGAAAGATATATTATACTGTCTAATACATGATAGGATAATATATAATTACATATTTTGACAATATATTGGTATGCTAAGAGCATTCAATATTACTGGTGTTATGCTTGTTTCAATGGTAGATAAGCCATTTATAGTATTGTGCTGATGTTAAAAGCTTAGTAGATAGCGAAAAATTAAATGAAATTTTTTAGTACAAATCGGTATAGGTTAAAGATAGCATCTTAGCACGAATGTAGCAAATTCCTTATATTAATTTCTTCGTAATCCCCATGGCGGCTTAAATTAATGTAAGAAATTCAATTAACCGTTTTATGTTCAATGTAATTTCTGTGTAGCTTTAGAAGACATTTAATAATGCGTTCAGTTTGCTTAAGAGTTTCGCTATACTATACTCAATGTATGCATAAATTATTCCATAATACAAGATCTATTGAATATTTAAAGTAGCCACCCTATAGACATTAATCTTTCATAGAAAACTTTCTACACTTATTGATTTTGTGTAAAGTTTAATATTAGTGTTTGAATGCATAAAAGTTTTAGTATAAAAGGATATCTGCAGAAAAATTTCTTTGTAAAATAATATAATTATTATAAAACAATTTCATATTAAAACTGGCATAAAACAATTTACATAACATCATAATTATCTAATTGACGATTTGTACATTTATATGTGCTAAAGTTTTGATATACATAGGTAGTTATGTCATAAATTAATTAAATGTATTTTACTAATATTTTGGAATTATACAATGTAGAATTTCTTAAGATATGAACCTTGTTTTAAAATATAAATTTAACATTTACATTGCGTTGCATATAGGTATACCAAAAATATCTATAAAATATCTTTGTTTTTACCACATATTTAACTTAAAATCATCAAGAAAAAGTCACAATAAATAATATTTTATAAAAAATAGTCAAAAGCAATTAGAAAAATGTTGATCATAGACAAAACACATTTCATTTAGCATTTGTAGATCTAATTTCATATAATCTATATTTTATATAGTCAAGCTCCATTAATATCTGAATATTAGAAATAATCATGAATTACAAGTTATATTACATGAAAGCAAACGCTTTAGATGTCAGTAAAATAAGTTAACTGATGTTTAGTCAAAGTCCATAGCTGTAATATCTTTGTCTTAATTTCCATTTCTGCAATTTGTTTTGAACCGAAGTGAACTTGGCTATTAAACCAGCTATTACACGTATAGCCACCACGACAAGCTTACAATTATTTTCAGAATCTGAATCAATATTTATACAAAATCCAGTTACCTGAATGCTAATTCAGTCGAGCAAACGACACATGCACAGACACCAAATTAAAAAAGTGTCTTCAACCATATGTCGCTAAACGTCTCTCGGTACAATAAGTACGTTTGGTTCGAATGACTTTTCAGTCAGCTTGAAGAAGAGTATATAATAGGTATCTAAAGCGAAACATGTCAATTAATGATTCTGAAAAATGTTTTTCTTTTAACATTGGATTATGTGACAAAATTTTAACTCCAACTTTACTTAAAAGAGCGGATTTTTTTCCTTTTGTAAATTGACAGGTTCTGTAAAAATTATATTAAAAATACAGATATTTGCGCGTTGATTTTAAGAAGAAAAACAGTATATTAAAAAATAATTATCTCTACTTTTATAAGTTTAACTTGAATGTTTAAAAAATAAAATAATCCTTCAAATGTTAACAGCAAATAAACTGTTAAATTAATTTCGCTGTTTGCAATATCTTATATTATATACATAGCATAACATACTACAAACTACTACATGTTAAAAATGTTTAAATGTTAAGTATATTTTGAGTGTCCAGAGTATATATACTTATTGTATATAACATATATTGGTACATAGACAGAAAGGATTGTGACACTATATTACAAATATAAATAGATAGTTTTGCAATATGATAAATTATTATGGTTGAATAATACACAAATAGTTATTTAGTTAATATTTATATAAAACATTTATTATAGACTAAGTTTAAAATTCTATTAATTAAATTATAAGCAAATGTGGAATAATTAATCAGAATTATTTACATAACATGGTAATTAGGCTAGTAGAGCATGCATTGCATAAATATTCATTTAATATATAAATAAATAGAAGCCTCCTACGAAAATATCTGACAGCATAGATTATAAGGTAAATATTTGTGATATGTACCTTATATATATATATATGTATATCTAGCTCTATATCTCTATATACATGTATCTACAGATATTCATAGACATATAACAATAATAATGGAAAATTAGTCTGAAAATAAGCTATGTCAAAGCAATCTGCGTTTATCGGGCATAAATACAGGGAATATAATATCGGAAGCAAGGCTAAGCCAGTAAATATTGAAAGCAAACATGTGACATATAGCTAATATTGATAACACAACATGGGTTCGTAAATTATATGATATTTGCGTGCCCATATGTGTAATTAAATGTGTTAGATGAGAAATATTTTTATATTAATATACCACAAGACCTCTTCGTATACCCATAACTATTTGGTCGAATCCAAGTGTAGCTGTCATGTAATTAAATCATTTCTGTACATGTAAAAATCTATTTCGTTCTAATTTGAAAGATATTATTCTTTTTTTTATATTAATATTTTGTTTGAAAAAAAACATTATACATTTTTATGGTCAATAATTGTTTTATTACTATGTGAATTTGCTTTTTTGAAATACATATTACGCTTTGTTTGTCTTAAAAGCGCAATTAATTAATTACCAAATTTAATACAAATTTTCATCGGACGATATTAATTTGTATTTATATTTACAACTTTATGTGACGTTCATTGAAATATTTTTGTATTTAATACAAAAATACATGATATTAGTGGCTCTTTAATATTATTTTTAGAATACAGTCAAACACCGATAATGCGTACCATCGATAATGCGTATGCACCACTAATGCGTACAATTTCAATTAACCAACTATTTCGTATGTTAAATCGTATCGATAATGCGTATGTATCGATAATGCGTACTGCGTACCTTTTCGATTTCCCAATCAAATAATATACAGTGTTTTAGAATCAATAATACGTATGACCTACTTTTATATATTTTTGATTTAAGTATATGCTTTTTTTAAACTATAAAATCGGTATAAACACACATTAGTTGTTAAATTCAGTACATTTAATCGGTGAAAGAAGTAAAATATTATATGTTATCGACTGTCTATGTTTTTCTTTTCTCTGTGTTGTCTTATCATTACCAGACTACTTATAATAGTAAAGAAATTCAATTGGATATAAAGTCATTTATATATATATATATATTAATGAAATAAGCTAAATATCGATAATGCGTACTTTTTCCTTTTCCCTGAGAGGTACGCAGCATTATCGATGTTTGACTGTATGTGATAAGTACTTTATACTATTTTTTAAATTTGGATTGAGTTTTTGTCCAATTTCATAAATCAAATAGTAGTAACGTGAAGTTTTTGATTGTTTTATTTTGTATTTATAAAGAATTTTTAATAAGGCTCTATAGAGGTGCCGCAGCACTACTATAAATAACATATACTATGTGGAGAGTGCAAATTAAAGAAAGCATGCAATTATGAAAAACAATTTAACAATATAATTATGAGGTTTCGCATAGCGTATACTATTAGAATTTTCCAAGTGAAACACCATGTCTTATAGCACACGTAAGCATGGTAATAGTGTAAGTGTACACCAAAGAATATTCTTAGTATATTCTCCACAAGAGTGTTCGGTTTTTGGCGATTTTATTCCTCACAGTCCACAACGTCATCAGTAAGATATCAGAAGATCCGAACAGATCTTTATCGACGGCTAAATAATCGACTCACACAGAAGTTTCCAGCTAGTTGTGAGAGATCAAAGTTGGGTCAAGCTGGGTTCGAATCCACCACCTTCACATCCGCATGCAACCTGCTGAGTCAGCTTGATCTTTCGAGTTTTTATTTGGGGTGGAATACTAAAACCGTCCGAACTTGTGAAGCTTGACTGTATAAAGTTACAAAATAATTATTGATATTGAATTTAATTTTAATCAACTAAATTGGTAATCTATAAAATTCTATTAAAATTGTGAGCACCGTCATTTTAAAATTTTGTTCAATGCATGTTTAGTTGTGTTAGGCATTGTAAATATTGATTTTTTTCTCTACATTAATCAAATATAGAGTTCGGCAAACAATTATAAAATGATATTTCTTTAACTGTTCTCAAATTTCTTATAGCGTTTTCTTTGTCTGTCGATCTAGTTGAATATATCTAAATTCAATTTCAATGAAAATTATATAAATGAAAACTTTTTCAAATTGTAAAATTATCTTGAGCTTCAATAGAAGACAATTTTGCATCTGTCTCTAACTACAACTTTTATTTATTTATAATTAAAAGCTGTATAAAGCTAAAACGGTGAGCGGTGATTGAGCAAAAGCAAATGTGGTCAATTTCTTGGATAGTTAGGTACATGTAATGAGGTAAGAATCTGTATAATTAATTATCTATTCATCTAAAATGTATAGGTAGGATCTAACAACAACGGTGAACTAGGTATGTGTTACGGAAATGTATTTTATGCAAATTTGTGCAACTATGGCTGCATACCTTGCACCTGTGGATGTGCTTAAATCGGGTGTTCTGAAATTAATTGTATGCATATATAGGTATAATGTACATTAAAGAATGACGTAAATATAATGTGACGCTGTAAATATTAATTCTGGTCTGTTATACTCAAAGTGGGTGTTACATTTGTCTGTTAATTTATACCAATTTAACCGAATAAAGTAGAGTTAATACTCTCTTAACATTTCAAGAATTATAATTATTTCAAACTTTAAAATATTCACCTCTAAATGGTATAATAACCTAGATTACTAATGGTAAGCATGCTATATTTAATTTATGAGTTACTAAAAATTGCAAAATCACCTTTTATGTGGCTCATAATTTTCGTAAATCTTGACTTAATAATCTTATTATTTTTATTATATGCAAATATTTTTCGTATATGCATACGTAATACTAAATAATATAATAATATATATTTGCATATGTGATACTACACGCTAACCGATTTGTATTATACTAATGTTAGAAATATTACAGTTTAAACGTTAAAAAGTTTAATTTGTATATTGATCCCAAGCGATCAATAAAGATCGAATGATTTATCGATTACAATTGATTTTGTTAATATATATACTACACATACAATACATACCACAACATCAAAACAGATATACCGATTTATAGAAATAAATCCAAAAATATTTCTGTGAAATAGAAAACTATATTTATTAATTTTGTGATTTTAATGCATCACAGGTTCTACAAATATTTTTAATCTTGACATGCATAATATAATTATAAACGTAAATTATATACTCATCATGCATACTAAAAGTTATTTCCCCCAAAATTATATTTCATTTGAGATACAAATTAAAGATTCAAATAAAACCAAATATCATTCTTGCTTTGGAATAAAATAAAAACTGTACATTAGAAACGGTTATAAACTTTATCAATAATAGATTTCTGCTGTATAGATCAAATATATATTCTTTGTCTATCTTTATTTATTTTTTCGATTTATATACAGAGATTCGCAAGTCTCATCATTTGCCGTAACTTTTCTTTGATATCATAACTCGTTACATTCTCATTTCTTTCTAAAATCGATAGAAGGGGTGTCTTATATGGCAATAAAAAAAGGTTTTAGATAAGTTATAATGATAAAATACTTTTATATCAAATTATTGATTTTAGGATTGAATTTGTTCTAAATTTAGATTTTTTATGAAATAGAATTTAAAATGAGCTAACAGGATCCAAATTAAAGAGGAAAATATTGAATGACTTCTTTAACCCAAAAAAATAGAAAGAATAAATTTAAACCTAATTAAAAGTCTGAATATTTTTTCGCCAAAATAAATAGTATTTTGTATGTTAATTAGAAGTTCATCATTTTCTCTATATTCGCGAAACTTTAAGTAAAAATATAAATAAACCATAAATTTGCATGCATTGTTAAAACCGTTTTTAAATATTGAAAATATTGTGTATAATGGAACTTTTCTGTTATCGTCCCGCCCCCTTTTTTGTGTAAAATGATATTTTATAATTTCAAAATTTGAAATTTATATATTTACAACTAAAGTTGCTTGAAACAAGTAATGAATGACACAGAGATTTAAAATATCGATTATTTCTTCGTTTGTGTATATTAAACGTGCGGCAAACGTAAGCGACGAATCCGAACTAATATCAAGTTATTTCAAATCTAGTTTATTTGAATTTGGAATAAATATTGCGTACACTTTTGCTTGACATTATTGAGTGAAATTATCATATCATGTTTATTACTGAATTTATAACTACATGTGGAAATTATAAAATATCATTTTACCTTGTTTTTGAAAAAAAGTGGGGAGGCGATAACAGAAAAGTACTATACAAATTATTAAATTGAATAGCGTATTGAAATATATATAAAAGAAATCCCATTACTATAAGCTCGAAGGTTCTTGTTTAAAGTCCAGTTACATCTTTTGCAGAATTTTTTAAAACGCAAATTTAATTATTGTGAATATTTTTCCCTCTTTTTATAAGTTGAATCGAGACAATAATAAAAAAATAAAAGTATAAGATAGCATAACATAAATAAGCAATAAGATAAATAGTAACATATTTAAATTACGATGAACTTGGAGATATTTATAATGACAACATTTTACTTATACATACATACTTACATACTTATGTCACTCTAACCTTGATTATATATTATGTTATTGTCTGTTTTTCTATACTTTGTAAATTTAAGGAATTATGTGGGTAAGTAATTTCCAGCATAAAATAACGCAATCGCAAATCATTTCACCGACTACAGCTCAATTTATTTGAAAATTGTAGGCAAAATTGCAACTTCAGCTTTTAATAAATTAGCACATTTTCTTAACTAATTTACACACGAATATAAATACCGTTATTTTAAATATTTTTTTTAAACTCCGAAAAGTGTCATTTGATAGTTGTTATATATTCTACATATATATAATACAGTTATTTTGTTTAGGTAAATTATAGTATTGATTAGTAGTTACATTTAGTAAGTAAAGTATAACTCAGCATTATCACATATGTGCATAAAACTAAATATATGTGCAATTAAATCAGAAAATATGAAGAACTTTTATAATAAAATATCCACTGTCATATAGTTTTGCTCCTTACGATCTATTTAAGATTGACAATAATGATAATATGAATTTTCAATGTTTTAAAATGGCAAGTCGTCTATTTTTGCTAGATATTTCCTTTAAATATTGTTAGACATTTGATTTTGGAAACATCGAATATTATAATATTGAATTCAATATCTATTAAATTTCTTTTTATTAATTAATAAAAGTATTATTCTAATGATGATAACATGTTAAGCTAGAGGAAAGAATGCTTCCTCAAAATGACGAGAAAAACTTTATGAAATAGAAATTTACTTTCCAATATTTATTTACAATAACTTCACTAAAATACCTGAAAGAAGTCGTCCCTCTTCTTCTGAATCTCATCATCCCACTTCTTCCGTCGTTGCTCCATCTTTTGCGACAGCTCATCGCACCAGTCTTCCGTATTCGGCCACAGAGTACCTCCCTGATCTCCTGATCCTCCCCCGGCTCCCCCAGGTCGAGACAAGTAGTCCGTCCGTTTCAGAGAATCTCGCTGCTGTTCCTCGAAACTTCGACTGTCCGAACGAATGGGCACATTGACCTGGTCGTCAAAGAACACGTCCTCATCAGGACAGCTGTTGTTGTTATTACCCTCATCGTTCATGATTAATTCTTGAGTCTACAACTTTATACTTACTAGGAAAAGTCACACTATGAGTTATATATCACAAACCAAACTGGATCAGACGGCAGCTGTTTTATTTTTTAATATTGCGACACGACGGTTGAAACAATTAAGTAGAGACTGGTACATTCCTGAATCGAATGTAGCTACTTAATATCAATTTATAATAATAGCCTCTTCATTGTATATCTTGCAAACTTGGAGGCTCGCTGGATTTACCTCATATTTTATTTGCCGATAAAAATACAGAAGTAGAGTGAGTGATTCGCCATTTAGTTGGTCAGTTCTGAAATTAAGGAATTCCTAAAATCTTCTCTCATTTGTGGAAATCGTCTGTACTATTACTACAGTTATAAACAACGATGCCAGAAGAAAAAGGATGATTCTACTTGCAAATATGGACACACACACATACATACAAACAGGCGAATACACGTCCAAGTACAGACAAGATGGGTAATGTTGGTTGCAAGCTCGCTAATATCATGATCAATGTGGATTGGTATTACATAGTTTGAATACAAGGAATTCGCTTTAGTTAAAGGATATCGCAAGAGAGAGAGAGAGAGAGAGAGAGAGAGAGAGAGAGAGAGAGGAGAGAAGATCAGAAAAATGATAATAAGAGAAAATCACACAGATGCTTTGGTCTGATCTCTTTTACTACAAGTGACTGTCCGTGACAAGAAAATCAAGTCGTCATGTACAAAATACATTATACATATACTACCATTCCGCTGTGCCTGAATAGAGGTATAATATATATGCAAATACTTGTACACACACTGGAATGCCTTAACTTAAGATGCAGTTGTAAGATCTAGAGAATGTATACTTCCTTGCTAGCACACTCTAGATAAAACGAGTATATCTATGATATTAGTTATATAGTAAACAGTTGTAGTAGTATATAATAGTAAGCTTATTATATAGTGAGTGTATATTTAACATTGGCAAGTGAATTGGGTGTTTTGTGTTTTTCTAACTGCACATTGTAATGGATGCGAATGTGCATTTACATATGTATGTATCTATACAGAATTTTGTACAATCTTTAATCAATTTCTCCATAATATTACAATGGCAGGTAAAATATGTATTATAATATCCAAAATTAATAGTGATTCACCAGGTTTTTCTCGTGTTATAGCTATAGCGTGAGTATCCTTTATCAACTCACAAAACATGAATTAAGTATATTGTTTAAAAGGAGCAGATTCTTCGGTATTTAGGTATTTGCTCAACGTGATAAATATGTCATATTGTTACATAATATATAGAGGTACAGTTTTTCATTTGGGTACTAGAACTATAGTTTTCTAAGTATATTGAGAACATTCTATTTTGTGTGTAAATCAAACATATTTAGTGTGTACGCTTTATATAAATAGGTACCTACATTCAATGGGGTGCTCGGACTATCTGTACTATAGTGTAATATTTCTTGAATGAACGTATTTTTATAGTATTAATGAATAAACCTAAAAATTTGAAGTAAACATATACAAAATCCCATTTTACTATTCTTTTATTATCCCTAAATAATTTACTAAGAGATGTAAAGATACCCAATGATAATTACAATGAAAGTGGAACACGAAAGTGTTAAATAAATCTTAATAATTATATTTCAAATATGTATAAAAAGAAATTGAATATGTAAAAAATTGAAAGAATGTTAATAAAAAGAAAATAAACAATACCAATAAGTCGATTTCTTAATTTGATTTATATAATACTTAATTAGACATTTATTATTTCAAAAACTTCACAATTGTAAGAGGTAACATTAAAGTCTTTAATGTTAGCAAAAGAACATAGGAGGATATTGGCTTCATGAACCCTATAAATACAACAACTAGACAGAGCACACTCCAGTAAAGTGTGCCTTGCATTTTGATGAACATCTCAGCACTAAAGAGAGTATGAAAGGCAACAGGCATTTCTATATATTATATACTTGCACAACAGGTTTTGGATTATTTAAAAAATTAAAATTAAATTTTATAATTCTAAATAGTTTCCAAATGGTTCAGGCAATTTCTGTTAATCATCATGTGAAATAATTAGCAAAAAATAAGTAGGCACGTAGTATTTTTAGATTCTGGGAATGTTATACTTACATAGATATAGTAGTATTGGAATAATATTGAGAATTTTATAGTTTTTAAAACAAAAAGTTCAAACTTGTACTTTTGTTTTAAAATTTTAGCAAAATTGTTTTTATTTGGAAATTTCATTTCCTTAACTCATTTGCAGTGTAATTCCTCCTATAGTTAAGTAGTTGCTTCTGATGTGTAATCTTAACTCATTTAATATAAGTAATGACTCATACTAAAGACAAAAATATTTCAAAGAACTAAAGTTTCTCAATAAAATGTTACCTCTTGTTAAAGTACCTACAAAAACATGTGCAATATTCGAATCCAACAATTTAACTTTTACTGCTTTGGACATAAGTCTGTTGAAATGTTTCCAGTTTGTAATTAAAGATATCCGCATACTCAGCAAAAGGTTTTACAAAATAGCGTCGTTCATATTTGACTCAAAGCACCAGTTTTGCACTATATACTATTTTTCATATGTTTTAAACTTTGAATAGAGAATAAACTGGTCAAGTATTATCAAATCAAATTGTGAAGTCATATTGAATTTCAAATTTATTATTCAAGATTTAATAATAGATATATATTTATCTAAGTTTAGCTTAATGTGAATGGAATTAATTACTTATAAAGCTCAAACAATTTTAATACACGCCTCCATTATTGAGTTCTGGAGTTGATTCTATCTGATTATTGAGCATATTGTAAACATTGAAGTGTCTTTCTTGTTTCTTATGAATCTTTGCAAGTTTTTCCGCTTAGCTCTTAGTGGAATTAAATTGTGAACATGAAAAATACAAATTTGATATATACTCGTATTTGATAAAAATACTTAAGTGTTTAAAATTGTAATGTTTTAATTAATTCAACTATAGTTTAAAAATCAATAATGGTACTATAACACATAAACACAGAGATTTCACTCTTATCGATTCTGTATGCAGTTCAATAACTTACTGTTTTTAACCCCTAAAGCTTTTTTAAAATAATGTTTTAAAAACTGACTGCGGTTAAATAGTTAATATAGTTGATAAAACAATTCAATATATCTACATATACAGGCAATAAATTACATTTTTCTGAGATCTTGTGCACATTAACCTTTTATGAAAATATATAATTGCTCTTAAAATAATTTTAATATAACTATTTAATACTATTCTATTTTGTAAGCCATTTATATAAAATTAATTAAAATAAAAGATTTTCTTTTGCCGATAATATGAAATCGACAAGAGTAAAATCTTTGTGTTTAATTACTCTGTGCAATGATATTTGTAATTCCTTAAACTTCTTTAAAATATAAAATATAAAAAACAATTTATAAAGAATGCCTGGTACCTAGAGCCTTGTATCTACGAATCACTTAGCAACTGATTCCACTTACTAGAGTTAGAGAACATACATTCGCTGACACCAAACATTTCTTTCTTTCTTTCTTATAAATAAAAAATCCTGCTATACAAGTAATAAAAATATCATTATTTTTAAGAAGAAATTAATTGAAATAATATATGCTCAAGAAAATTAATAAAATCGGATATTTTACAGCAGTTTCTAAGTTACAGGCAAATAATCAAACAAATCTGCTTGGCCGTATAAGAATAAATGTTTAATATAATAAATATTATTTTTAGAAAATGTATTATAGCATGCATAATAAAACTAAATAATATTATAAATAATTACAGGTTTATACATATGATATAAACTTAATAGAAAACTAATTTATAATGTATAGTTCTTTTTCTTTTTTCCTATGCTTAAAGCATTTAACTTGTTTAAAAAATTAGTAATAAAAATATGAAATATTAAATTTAGCTATTGTTACATTAATTTTAATTACATTATTCATAAATCAATTTGAAATATATGAAAAATATCTCAACTTTTAACATTTTTTAATTTTATGCTTTTTAAATATATGTAAAAGCAATCAAAGGTTAAAAAATCAATAAAGCTTTGTACATTTTTCACAATTTATAAATAAATACATAAAAATAAGTACTATTAAATTTTGAAATTTTAATACTCAAAGATAAAAGTTTTTTTCGAAAATCAGCAACCGATTTATTCACCTGGTGTGTAAATTTATCTTGTTTATATTACGATCCTGTATTATGACTGAGAAATGCATACCAGCTGATCACACAGGAATACTATAACTTGAATAACACAAGTGGCTTCGTGTCCTAAACAGGGCTAATCATGAGCTACCGAATATGTGCAGTTTTAAGATGAATTTTATTTTTAATGTGATCAAGGTTGAAAGTATAATATATATTAGTAACACTAACAGCGCATGATACATAGACTACTCTCGGCTGAAATATCGGTATTAGGAAGGTTTTACTGACGGTCATGCAGTTTAGTGACAATATACAGCGTACTTCAAAGAACACATCCGAACTTGCCTATTCGATGCTTTAATATTTATGCACATTCTTTGCCCTATGTCTTGTATCGTAGTAGATAGATAGGAATCGCGTTCTATAGTATAACTTAATTTTGCACGTAGTGTGCGTGCAGTCTTCCTTGGCTTGAGGTATCCGATATCAAAGCATTTAGCGGGAAGTGTATTTATCAATTGGTTGACGTCAAGTGAAATGCTGTTTTTTGTTCGCTCGGTCCTTTTCGTTTTATTACGATCGCAGTGAAGAGCACCGCATATCCCGGATTTTAAATCATAGCGAATATTAACGTGCATTTCCATTTCATTTATGTTATTTCTGCATAAGCTGCTACTGATTCTGGTAAGAGGTTGGGCATGGCATTGGAATGTGTCGCTTTCACGGTTTAATGGCAGACATACGAAATAAAGAGGAACAAATATCATCATTGCACCGCAATTTTTAGAATAAATTATGATTATTTGTATTTTATAGGTGTGTGTTTCTACATTCATATTGAATATGTTGGCATAGATATAAAGTGAATAGAGGAAGAAGGCGCCTTTGATCTGTGTCTTGATTAATTTGAATTAAATATGCATGTCTATATTATTTTAATCTTTTTACATAAATTGCAAGAAATAAAGCTATTGGTGTTATAGCAATCATTAGAGCGCGAATTGAATCTATAATCGGGTAAATTTGGCCAATAATTTTGTTACAAAAAGATATGTTGTTAACATTATAGTCATCAATTCCTTTTATTTTAAAACATATTCTAAAAAGTATTTATGTATAGGGCCATATCTCTAATTGAATCAGCCCATCATTGTAAATAATGATATTATATTTCGAAAATGCTTCAAAACATTATGAAAATGTTTTTATTTTTATCAGAAACTTATTTTATGGGAAATATTTTTCTTTTGATTTAAAAAATGTATAAGGCATTTACAAAAGAACAAATTATGTTATTTAAGTAAGTTATTTTTTAAACAGATGATAATAATGCAATATAGTTTAAAATGTGTAAAGGGATAAAAAATAAAATAGGTTAATTTAAAAAGTTAATTAATTGATATTTATATATATTCGGTCAAATATAATATCCTGTCATTTAACAGAATACATTTTCCTTTGAACTACATTTTACTTTGAACTCACCTTTGGTGAAAGATGATTTAGCTCATGTAGATATTTTAACATTTAAATTGGTTGAAAATTATCGTCAACGAATTTTAAACGATAAAATCATTTCAACTTTTATTGTTGTGATTTAGTTTAACAAAAAGTATATCTATCATTGTTTTTGTAAAAAAATAGTTTGATAAAGCTATGAATATCTTTAATTAATATTTAATAATTTATAACTAGTTAAATTATTTACGATTCTTATATAAAAAATGAAAACAAACGCAAGTTAGTTTGTAATAAATTCATTTCTTACGGATGTAGCTTTAGTTTATTGAATATATCTGAATTCGGAATAGTATATAACATTAATACGATGCTAGAACAACAGATTAAAGTTTGTATTAAATACAAATTAGAGAATGTCCACTAATTACTTTTCAAAATATCCTCATACTAATAGATCTATTACAAAATATTAAAACTATATCATTGAGTATACATATGATGTAGTAAATTTAATATAAATGCGGTTAGATTTAATAAGTAACATGAATTTATTGACTTCAATGCGATAAAAAGTGGATGACTCTAAAGAAACGTTATAGTAACGTTATTATTGTAGATAATGAGCAAATAATTTTAAATAAATTTGCTGTAAATACGTTAATTAATAATTTAAATCTTGTTATATGCATAATATTTATGTTCCTGTATTAAACTTTACAATTTTTCAATAATCGACTGTTTACTTTTAATTTATTAAAAAATAAGATATTTCTGAAATTCTACAAGCCCCATGCTCATATGCATTAATCAGATGTATAATCAATGTCCAATAGTTTCTTTAAAAGGAAGTCTTGTTAATGTATTATAATATTAAAATTAACATTTTGTATAATACTTAATGGAGAATTTAGAATAAATATAGAAATAGATTGGAAAATAAAAATTACATATACTTATCTATTCAAAGTATGCCTAATATGTTGATATACAGCACATATAAGTATAAATAACACGTTTAATTCATTTCTAAATAAGTCGTAATTCGGACAGAAAAATGGTATATATTCAGGATAGTGAATTAAATACTAATATTCAAGTTTAATTACGTCATTTTCATGTATATTATAGCCCTTACGTAATCGATACAATTTTAATTATCTTTTTATAAATTCGGATATGGTATGAAAGAAAGATAAATTTTTACTAGTGAATTTAATTTACGCTATTGTATATATCGCTTAAAATATAACATTCGCACTGTTCTCACTTTTTTTGTGAAAATTTACTATTTGACCATTTTTATTTCGATTAATATTTCGTAAAATTTAATTTTCATTCAAGTTTCTTAAATAAATTGTTTTTTTGCATTTCTGTCTGCTTTTTCTCTTCGTTCAGTTCTGTAAAAGTTAATAAATAATAATGCACGGGAGACAAGCTCTAAAATATAAGCATCACTCCTGAACCTCCGTGCATTCTGGAAGAGTAATCAATCCAATAATTTACGTTAGACTGGTTCATATAATAAATTATGAATTAAGCAAGTCACAGATAAGGGTTGACAAAAATATAGTTTTTTATCACAGAAATGTATTAAATAATAACAGGCATGTGTATAATTATGCACATTATATTATACTTTTCATATATGATAATAAAATGTTAATCTGAACAGCTATAAAATCAAGTATAGATATATTAAAATAGTATCTATATGTAGAAATAATGAAATTCCTTTTTTGCCGATTATAATCAAAGGAAAGAACGCAACACTTATGTACTATGAAACACACAATATGCGGTATTTTAAAATGTAAAAAAATCATAAATAGGTACAATAATAAACGTACTTATAGTTCACAAAATTATTAGGACAAATACTTTTATATATTCTGTCTTTTAATCTAATCAAAAATGTATCTGTTAATTGAGTAAAATTTATTTAAAAACCAAGGAGACATTTCAGCAACCGGAATGATCGGGCAATTAAAATAGTCAGTATTGTATAAATTGTTGTATAAATGAAAATCTATTAAAAAACTTATGCCGTGTTATCACAGCTGCGGTTATTTTCATAACTGCTGTTTAGAGAGGGCATAAAGAACGCGTGAAATCTGCAGTGTACACAGTATTTACATATAGTATCAAAACATTGTATGTCATAAGATTTGTTGGGTTACACTTATTAAATATAATCTTCATTATAATTATTTGCGAGATAATTGCCTGGATAATTGCCCTCATACAAATATACATCGTTTCAAGTAATACAATTCATTAAATATTATGCTGGTATGTATGTGAAATTCATGAACTAATAAGCTATTAAGCTGTAAAAATTAAAAGCGTTTTAAGTTAGACCAATAATTCTTTACTGTATAATATATTTAATTAGCGACATGCATTCCCATCATGAAAGTTTAAATGTGGAATATAAAATCAGAGGATTAGTATGGGGCTTGAGCATAGTGATAGCTACCGTTCATGTTACAAGCAAGTATTATACAATTATTATAGTATATCAAATTAAAGTTTATGACCTGTACTTTAATTCTATCCTCACATTCAAAAATTCTGAACACCCTTTTGAGTCAAGGATGACGTAATAGTCTAAAATGGCCGACTGTAAGTTTTTATTCTCGAAATTGTTAGTAAATGAGTGGCTTTAGACCCCATATATGTATTACCAACTAATATAAATGTGACCCTGAAGTTCTCCAAAAACATTTTAGAGGTCATATGATGACATCATAATTCAAAATGGCCGCCTGAGATTTGGAAATGCTATATCCACCAAAATAAAATATGAAAACCGGCAGGTATATGAAAACTTTGAGTGTATTTACCAAAGCAGCACAAAATATAACTCTTCATGTAACCTAAACACATCTGAATATAAAAGTTTAAAATAAAAAGAGCAAGTGTGATATATATATAATATGTAGAGGGGTGTCTGTTCAAATTAATGTTTTTGCACTTGCAGTTGGCGCAGTCCGTTTTACATCCACATTTCAAAAGTTGTGAATCTGCCTGAAGAATTATCGCAATTGTGAGCCAATGTGGAATCCATTTCTCGGATCTGACCCTGCCCAACCAAAATTCGCAGGCGAAGAAACATCTATGGCGCCCATATGCTGCCCTATAGGATCACTCGTTTTACATGCTGTAATAAGGTATCTCTAGTGGATGGAAGTCTCCTCTGGTCCTGGGTTCGGTGGTAAAACAGTTGTTTTCTGAGTTCATTGATGTTAGTAACAGTTGAATACGGAGCGTAGAGTCGAGCAATATATTCTTCGAATTTCAGAAATGCATTTGAGTCTTCTGTCACATTAGAGAAAGGGTGTTGCACAAAGTGGTATAGAACATTAGTTAGCTATTCATTCTTGTTCCATGTTAACATACACAATCATTTTCCTTTGCTTCGAAAAGCTGATGTCGCGTCGCGCCTAGTGAGATCATGGAAAAATAGCATTACCAAACACCTTTTCGGTTCTAGGGAAAAATATATATACTCAGATTCATCTGGATTTCATGCTTACCAGAACCGAAACCTACCCATACATTGTAAGGCTCTGGAATTCGTTCAAACTGTCCACAAAGGATGGAAATAACATCCGTGTCATCAGACCAAATTAGAATGACTTTGAATCCCGTGTCCAGGACATGCAACAGGTGGATAATTAGACGAGTGTCTGCCTCTTCGTAATTAGTCACACATGCTTCAACTAGACCCTACATGAACCACTGATGTGCCATCGGTTATATAGATGGATTTCTCATCTGTTTCAGTCAATTCATGTACCTTTGATGACAGGAAGTTAAACAATTCACTCTTGTTTTTTGACTGTCTCGTAAGAAGTCGTTCCATTTGTTTGGGGCAGGGAGCTTTCCGGTAGGCCTGACAATTTGACGTGCACCACTTCCTCTGTGCACTCCTGTTCTCTCTTTGAGGCTCTTATCACGATACTGATCCCAAACAATATCCACTCTGCCACAATCTCGCTGTGTTCTTCAGATGCTCGGAAGAAATGACGTATCCACAACATCTTGAAAAGTTGCGGTATTTGGCTTAGGACGGATTTGGTTAATAAGATGGCCACCATCGAATAACACTGCATCGAAATATCTGGGAAAGTCGGAATCTGCATATTCTTTATTGTTGCCAATACAGAATACGTCGTCATCATCATCATAAAGGTGTTCACGACCATTATCGCTATCATCGTTATCATCAGTATCCTCTTTCTCCTTGACATGTTCAATAATACAATACAGGAATGCAGCCTTTTGACCCAGATACAATTCGCCATTGTCTGACAAAGCTAGTGGGGTAGGTTGAGTCTCATGGGCTTCATCAACGTTTCCTTTTCTGGTTTGTGCTGAAATGAATAACTGTCCAAGGAGTGAAGCATCACTTTTGAAAAGCTTCGACTGCTGAACAATTGCCGTCTTCTTGGCAGGCTTCGATTTCTTGAAAAGAGTTAAACGATTTTGCTTAACTGTCGGGAAAATTCCATGTTTCAAGCTATTCAGTTTGAAAGCAGATTACTTATTACGAGACACTTCTTCAAATTCCATAACAGTTTTCTTGGACTAATTTTTTGAGAACATTTCCCCTCAAGTGAAACCAAATATGAAGCTTATTAGCAAATGGATTGTCTTTCACATGGAATATATCTAGCAGATTCGATACATGTTTAGCAAATGAATACTGTAAAATCTTTCTTTTTCATGGTGAAACATTTCATCTGCTGAAGTTAATTTATTGAAGCCACTGCTACATTCAAACTCATGAACAGCAATGTGCAATATCTCCAGATGTAAGTGACCAACGCTTCATGGCAGACTTATTTGCTGGGATTCCATTCACACCATTTTCTTCTTTCACAATTTTGTTAAGTTGTTTGTGTGCCTGATCTATATGCATAGCAGTGAAATGCCTCTGTGCCTTACATATCACCCAGCTGCTTTTCGTAAATTCTGCCAGTACTGACTCGGGAAGGGAAAACATATCCCTGATATGAGCCGTAGCCCATCTTGTATAGTTCCTGTGGTCAATAATGAAGAACAATGGTACCAATTTTTCTAGAACTTCGACATACAGTGCAAAATTATTCTCGCGGTGTGCTCGAACAAAGATTAGAATCAGAATTTCAAAATTCCTGATAATGCACCCGTATTTGAATGTGGGAGACTTGTTTTGTTTTCCATGTTTCCAAAGGTACGTCAGAGCCACTGTGGCTATATGCCTCGTGCAACTGAATATCCAGTACAGCCACTGTCACTAATTGATGAACTGCCCTCATGCGCGTCATGTGCACAGCTGAAAGACACGCATATCTGCAGTTCCCGAAGTAACAATTCCTGCGTCTGTAATGGCTAGTGTCCAGCCAGATGAATGAAGAAGTGTCCCGATTGCTGCCAACAATGCTTTCTCAGTGTGAAGGCTTCCAAGCATAATCACTAGCTTCTTTTCTCCAACAGTGTCAGAAAAGGTCCATTGGATTTGCTTGGCTAGAGCAAATAATGGTTGATCAAATGCAAAAACTGGTGTTTGAGATGGATTTAGATGCCTAATTCGTTTTGAACAATTTTTAAAAATGTTTGATCATCTTCGGATTAGTAGACTTATCGCTGAAAATAGGAAAGAGACATGATGTTTCAGATGTTTGTGATTCCTGCTTTAAAGCATGGTGAGCACTTCACGATAGTATCACACATTCATTTACCACACCTTCCGCAACAGTTTTAACCACTCAAGTTCCTTTGGGTATTCCTCTCGTAACAGGCCAATAGAATCCACCATTGTTTGTGATAATTCGTTTTCTTTAAATCTGTCAGTTAACTGTTTTCCAAATGTAGGCAAAGTGGTGAATTCATCGGGAAGGTAAAGCTTACGTTCAGTATCAGCTTCTTCTGAATCCACACCAAGAACCCGGAAGATAAATCAGTTCCAGGTTGAAACATAGAAATTATGGTTCCATGAAAAGAATCATCTGCCGTTGTTGAGTTGGGGTTGTGGTCTACATTGTCTCCAGCTGCTATACTGTGAAAACCCTTTTTTCATAGATCGACGACAAACTACGCCTTCATCCGCAGCTTGCCTCAACAGATTATTAGTAATATTTTTGGGAATGGTTAGAACCATTTTGTAAGGTACACAAAAGCCTAGACTATGCAGAATTTCAAAGAAGGCTTTGCTTCTAGTTAGAGAGTGGCTTTTCAACCCTAGATACGTCATCAGAGAGAGTTCTTGTTTTTTTCTAGGAAGTTTCATGTTATTGAGTAAGACTTGGGCACAAGTTAAAGCTTTCTGACTGGTGTTAGGTTCTTTGATTACATATGGTCCTGTAAGGATCATTCTTCTAAGAAACAATTGAGAGTGTGGTGTGCATTCTTTCTGACAGTTCATTGTAAATTTTCCTGTGAACTTGGGAGTCTCCTATTCCGACGCTTCTCTCCTGCAGATGGATACTGTTTCTGCCAGGACTCTATATTCTTCAGAACACGTATTTCGGTACCTCAGCCAATCTATCAGCATTTTGTTCATGGTGGCATTACCAAGTAAATACACATACTTTCTCCTTTTTTTCACGCAAATGTAAATGTCTTAGCAGATCTTCTTTAAACCGAGTTTGATTTGGAGCGTGCAGTATTCCCAGTATGGACAGTTTCTCTTCATAAAGTCACAAGTCATGACGTCACAACACATGTGACGTCATCGTATAACTGTTTATAGGGTGCTCAGAATTTTTGGACGCGAGGATAAAATTAAAAGTAGAAGTCATAAACTTTAATTTGATGGATAATACTTGCTTGTAACATGAACGGTAACTATCGTCCAAAATATACATAGATATGGAACCTCACTAGATAATTAATAAGTATAAGAAGCATGAAAACCTAGGAATAAATTATCGTACATAAATTTGTAATACACAAATGTAATGGTTAAAATATAACTGAAAATAAAAAGTGGGTGTAAATATGTATATTTGTCGAATACTTGAATACATCTTTATTTGGAATTAATGTTACGGCAAAATTATTTATTTATATAATAATTATAAATACCACTTAAAAAGGTGACAACTTCTATGAACATAAAAAATCACCACTTAAAAAATAAAATATTTTGGCAAATTCTTAATGTGTACTATGCATTATATAATGAAAGATAATTTTGTAAACATTTTAATATGATATTTTTTGTTCAGCGTCAACTCACATCGAGGACTCTAGTAAAAAATCTTTTAACAGGACAGGTTCATTATACATTTTGAATAATATTTGTAGGTCAGAAATCCATATTATCAATAGTAAAATAGATAAACTATTACCTTATAAATTTAAATCATTTAAATTGAATAACGCCGAATAAGAAAATCAAAATGTATGAATAGTTGAATTTCGCATAACTAAATCATCAATTATATTTTCTTAAATTATTTAAATAAAAACAATTAATAATTAACTAAAGTAAAATTAAAATTTTTTATTCTTTATATTGAAAATAATAAAAATTTGTACCTGTTGCTAACAAATGGAATATTGTCAAAAATATTTAAGTGCTCATTATTTATATATTATAAGTTATATCAATGGGGGGGGGGGGGGGCAAGTGGCATAATTGCACCTACTCTTTGGTTTTCCGAGTTAAACCTGCTTTTGCAAATATTTATCTTTAAGGTATTTTGTTATTCATAGCTATATTGTTGGCAAACATGCTGTGACTCTATTACAGATCGTGAAAGATTATCTTTTTCCTAGTTATAGTAATGTGTGTGTGGATTCGCTCATATATTACAAACAAAATGCGCTCCACTGCACATATACTGAATTAAGGTCAGTGTAATTGCCATATTAACATTTTAGTTTATGAAGTTTGTAATCTACTGTTTGTAACCGATAAAAAATTGTAGTCTGATATTCAAAGTCATGAAATACTGATTAGATTATATGCTATTGAAGAGAATAAATGAATTTGTATAGTATATACATAGTACATAGTACCTACTGCTAAACAATTTTTTTCAGTGGTAATTTTTATAATTAAATGATTTTTTAGTGTTGCATTTTTTGTTTGTAGTGAATATTTGTAATTAGAATTTTTAATCTGCATTTTTTATCAACGCAACATTGGATTTGGTTTAATAATATATACTTAAATATATGTACTTTAAAAAATATATTCAAAGGAAAATCGATTGTCCGTTCTAAAATACATATTTTAATAGTTTATTTGTTAATATTAAATTTAAATAATATGGCTACTTTTCTATTTAAAAGTAGTACATATATTGTAAAAATAATTTTAATGACATCTATGAAATGATGTTTATATTGAAGAATGATAAATTTAACATATTTAATTTTGCACTATTTTCTCATTGTTTCAAATGGCTTAATCTTCATTTAAATTATAATTTTTAATAGTTAATATGAATACTAAAATTTGTAGTAAAAGCACAATGGTTTGATTAAAAAATTAATTTATATTTATACAATTTTTGGAGAAAAAAATGTATTATTTGATTAAATTAATCTATAAAAATAATATTTTAATACTTAATCTAAAATCTTAACAAATAATTCATTAAAAAGCTTCCAGATATACAATTTAAAACAGAATAAACGTTTTAATCAAATTTAAGTATTATGTATGTGCAAATTTTTTGGCAAGTCCACAAAAAACGATTATATAAACTTTTTAATTCAGAAATTTTCTGTTATTTACAACAATTTCTAAAATTATTTAAATTATATGTGTTAATACATATATTTGTCAAAACATAGTCATACCTCAACATAAGATCATTTTGTTTAAAAACTAAGTAATGATACATACCTGTAAATATTTTAATATACAAAATGCATTTTCCATATTATGTATCATTTAAAAAAGTCCAAAATTAAAATAAACATATACATAGACTATAATATAAAAGAGTGACTATATATATACTGCTGAATATATTGTATACATGCCATATATTATAAACACAAGGATCGGGAAGATCCATATTTACAACTCATCTCGATCTCCAACAGTTTTTTCAGTTTTCTCTTTCATCTCGCTCTCTCTAAAAGTAAATCGAATCAGCAAACCGTTCAGTTGCTTCTCACTAATGATCTCATTCCACATATGATGTAAACCCGCCAATCGGGGTACCTTACCAGGAGAGTCTGTCAACACACGTGCAATCTCCTCGGCGTTGATCGATAAGCTCTCATCCTCATCCATTAAGTGAAACACGCGCATGAGAAGATCGTCCAACTCCTTCGAAGCTGCTCCCTCAGCAGTGTCAAAATCGGGATTAAGAATCGCCTCTAAAAACTGGTCCATTGTAAACTGGAATTCTTTTGGATGATCCCGTCGCAATCTTTGTAAAACCCAGTTAACAAACTGCCCGGCATATTCAAGATTTTCCGACGTTTTGTACTCACGCTGGAAATTAATCATGTTAAGAATCCTCTCTGGTTCACTCTCAGCTTCGCTGCAGAGAGGCGCGTGTTTTCCTGGATGCCATAGAAGGGTAATAGCCATATTGACCCCTCCAAACGAGGTAACTTGATGCATCCAACCAGCAGGAATGTATACGCAATCACCAGGTTCTAGTTCCTCAGTAAAGAATTCCATTTTATCCAACTGAGGATAACGCTCCAGGTTTACAGAGTCCACATCAACACGACTATAAACTCCGCCGTCGAGAACCGCGCGTCGAACTTCGTCGTCATAGCGACTTGTGTTGACCAAGAGAACTCGCTTATGGCCACGGTAGACGCAGTTTAGGTTCTCGTAAGCATCCACATGGAGAAGGGATTTGGTCTCTCCGCCGCTGAACCAGAGAACAGCGTCCTCTAAAGCGGGAAATAGAGCTGGGCAGTTTAGACAAGATGGTAGCGTAAGATCACCCAACAGAAACCCCGGAACACTATCTACCAAGTAGCTATCGACACTGCGAAAGGATTCGACGAATTTACGGAAGTTTTGAAATCTTCTGGTAGAGGTACTAGTATTCTCATGTGGGGGTACCTCTTTGCGACCTTGTAGAACACGGACGAAGACCTCTGGACTGTTGGATGGGGATACAAGTGCTAGATATTTGTTGGACCATCGATGGAATGCAGGCTGATTGGAGACAGCCTGTCGCATTAGAAGGGGTCGGTTGGAGCTCACATAGCCTTCGAAGAAGTTGGCCACTTTGGGGAATTGGTGCACGGTGGAGAGGCGATTTTCATGGCCAATTTCACTCAATGGTTCCCACTTGTTATTCTTTTCTGGCTGACAAACTGTTAGATGGGAAATCAAAGTGAAAATTCCAATTGTGGTGCACATATAATGGAAATCGAGAGAAATTCCGCCCATGTTAATTTGTATCCGCAGAAAGTGATGCTATTTTATATTATTATCCATTTTAAAATGTTTCTAATGCATGTTAAGTAAAAAAAGGCATAAGTTAACAACGTTAGAGTTCCTCCTCGAGTTATTATGTCAATAAAGCAAGCTTGGCTTAGCTCGAGTATACTTAGAAATAATCAATAACAACCCCTCTTTGTAACTAACATAGGTGAGTAGTTATATATATTTACATAATATATAAATGCAGTACCGCACAATTCCTTTAACTTTTGACTAGTGTCTGTTTTACTTGGTGTATTTTTATATTAGTAATGCGGTCTGGCGGTCTGTGTTACCACTATACTATCTACTATTGGTAGCTATATTCAATGTGCTTCTAATATCTTAACCACTATATTGGTATATTACCCAGATACACACATATGCTAATAATATTCAGGCAAGCAAATTATAAGCAGATAGTAATAGTTCAACAAACATTATTATATTACATAAGCGTGCGCTAAGCGTATTTAGAGAAACTAAGAAGTTTTTAAAGAAATAAGAAATCGTTACTATATACTCACAATTGTCATTAGATTGTTTATACACACAATTGTTTATAGGTATATTAAATATAGTAGTTTATTTAATGCAGACAATTTCTTCGTGATTAAGCGCTGTTTTAAAATATAAAATCGTTTGTTCTTATATATATGTACAATAAAATTTCCTTTAAAGGTTTATGTCTAAACCATAAAATATAAATTATAATGTTTAGTGATTTCTGAAGAAATGTTCTAATAATTTTTTTAATATTTAGTTATAGATCAATAGCATCAATAACATGTTTAAGCTAAATTATATAAGTGGAAAAGTAAATATCAATGTTTACGTTCTTACATATTTAAATAATGAAACATCTTCCAGTCAAATTTTCAATAATAGAATATCTATCTACTAAGTATTATATAATACGTTCAAGAAGATCCCAAAGATAACATTGATAAAACTCAATAAAACGGTTCTATTTATCGAAACTCTGCGAGCAGAATGATTTGCTTATCTGCGTATAAATTAGAAACTTGTGCCAAATATTTGAGTTACGGTTGCTTTTTTTTAAATAATTTGGTTTGAATCAAGCCTCTTTTTATAATAAACTTATGTTTCTTAATTACATTTATTATTAATTATATTAGTTAATTAAATATTTAAATATTTAAATGAAAAAAAATATTAATTGGAATTCATACTCGAAAATGTTACTTTAACTTGGATGTTTGACGCCAGTTGGTAAGTTGTACATGGATAAACAAACGAACACAATTGATCATATAAGCACATGTAAAGGCCTACCAAACGCGTGCGTCAAAACCCGATAAAGTTTATTTCTGATGTAAATCTTTTTAATGTGTTACGTTAACCCGAAATTTTGCTGTATTCAATGAATCTATAAGTTGTAAATCCAGGTAATCAATCTTACCTACACACATTATTATATATACGCATCAGAATATGATTTTGTAATTTACCTATATAGTATATATAGTATATATACTTGTAATTTATAACCTGTTTAGTAGAAAGGTGTGTATATAGCATAGTAATTAAGAAAAACAGAAATAAGCCGGAGTTCTTAGAAATTGTTAACAAATAGAAAATTAACCAATTATATAAAAATAAATAATTAGAAAATTAAATCAAAACTGCTTTTCTCCCTGAAGTTGAACGCCGGCTCCTTTTCCCGAAGTAAGATAGCTTTCTTCGTCCTTAATCCAACAGTACAAGCGTCGCTCACGAGATGCTTAGGAATATAGAACTGTTAACATTAGACTGAGTAGTGTTCTTTGACTCGGGTATGGAGTTGACGGATGGAGCCTCTGCTCCTACACACTAAACTCTCATATAAGCTATAGCTAAGTATATATATATACTCTTAAGATAACCCAGTGATGCAATCACTATACGCTGCGGTGTATTTAATATGCTATCTCTCAAAAGCTTTCTCAGATGTACCCCTGAGTGACGAGGCTGTCTTACAGCGAAAATTTGGGTTAAATATAAGATCTATTTCGCAGCTCCGGCTTATTTTTGTTTTTCTTAATTACTACGCTGCCATTGGATATACACACCTTTCTACTATTTAACCGTTATCCTCGTAAACGGCTACATTTTGTAGCCAACTGATTTTCGAAAAGCTGTATCTTTATCTTAAAAATAGATACAATAACTCCTTTGGTAAACAATTTATGTCACACCATAGGCTACATTATGGTGTAGCCGCTGCCTTAATAAAAAGCTATGGCTACGAAATGTAGCCGCCTCAAGGTAGAAGTTAATTAAATTAATATTTTGATAAGGGTTAATAAAAATATAAAAATATTAAAGAGTATGCGGTTTAAGTCTCATACAAATATGTATGTTGTAATTTCCATTAATAATAAATAAATAAATATGTGTAATTATTCTAGTCAAATGTTATATTTCGAAAAAATGTAAAGCTTTAGACATACTTACAATGTTTTAATTATTATTCTATCAAGCAATTTAATAGTTCTTAATAGAATTTGTAATTTTTACCTCGTTAAACATAAGTGTACAGAAGACGTTTTTTTGTCTGAACATCCGAATGACCTTCCTAACGAGATCTCCGTATTCGTCTAGCGAAGCGTTTGTCTCGAAGCTGACTTATGAGAAACCTTTCTCTGGTGTGATGTGGATGGTACAGTACTCATCCTGAAAATAACCAAGAAAAGATGCAACCCACTTCTGATAAATATTTGAATAATTGATTTAAAAGAAAGGTGAAAATGTACAACTGATCCATTCAGTAGTAATTTATGGAAGATATATGATTCTTGGAAAAACGTATATTATTGAACATTTTAATTATTGGTTCATTTATGGAACATATACAACGAATATATTAAATAATAAAAAATAAATACAATCATAATTGATAGCAACTATGCACTACATTAAAATTTTAAGTATATTTATATATATACATAATTATGTGACGTTATAAATATCCCAAAAAGACGGAAAAGCCATTTTCAGGGTAGTTTATATTTTATTAGACATGTTTCGACCATAGTTTGTAGATTATAATCACCAGTAAATCAATAATAAGAAATGCAACCATGATGGAGTAATAATAATATGAGTAATAATAATATGAGCACAACTAATAGGTTCGATTAATAGGAAGAAGGGATTAATATTACAAATATACAGACAATATCGGAGACGAGATGGAATACAATTAACGAGGAAGAGATGCCAGAGATATACAGTGCGAGATGGAACGTAATTACCGATAAAGTTGAGGCTTAACTGTTTTGATAGAGTTATAAAATCAATAGGTAGCGGAAAAAACAACTTAAGTATTTGGACACAATTGTGAAACAATATGAAATTTAATAGTATTATTTAACAAACTATATTGTACAACTGAGGTGACTGAGGATTGGTTACCAGAGACAGATACGTTAGTTTTATTTGTAGGTACATATTGTTTTGTACAATAATATTTTGATTTCCCCGATTATTTCACAATTGTGTCTAAATATTTTAATTGATTTTAGAAACACTCCATATCAAAACAGTTAAGCCTCAACTTTATCGGTAATTACGTTCCATCTCGCACTGTATATCTCTGGCATCTTTTCCTCATTAATTGTACTCCACCTCGTCTCCGATATTGTCTGTATATTTGTAATACTAATCCCTTCTTCCTATTAATCGAGCCTATTAGTTGTGTTTACATTAATATAATTCTGATTTGGTTGTATTTTTTATAACAAATTTACTGATGATCTGCTAACTATGGTCGAAATAGAAATATTTAATACAAAATATAACTTTGTCAATATAAACAGTATAGGGTCGACTAAAAAAAAATTAATAATGAGTCGATACTATATCTATGCTTTTATGGTAGTGTAAGGACTTTTGATTCACAGATATATTCGATAGAAAATAAAAATTCTGTTAATTTATATTCTCTTTACTGAAATGATATGTCTATAAAACTGCTCTGGTTGAGTTAAAGGCTGAGTTATGTGATTTAAGTCTAGAATTTATCAACATATATTATTAATAATAGTATAGCTAACATAGTAAAATTGTACGAATCAAGATTGATTGCTTAAAAAATCTGTGAAATATTTTTCATTAAAAAGATGTGATGTCAATAACTTGATAATATACCACTTTCACAATTACTTTATCATTAATATTAAAAAGTATTATTGTTCATGTGATCTCTTATTTCCCCTTTCATCTATTTTTATATATTATTTATGGATTTCTAACAATTTGCTTCAATCATGATCCTATTGTAAAATTATAAACGCCTAACTTCTTGATTTGGGCTTTATTCCGCTTTTATACAATTCCTTGAATAAATGCCACTCTCATTAACGCCACATTAAAATTAGATGCAGACAAATAAATGATTTTATTTTTCTAAAATGTAATTTTATTTTGTTTTCACTAAAAAATTAAAAATAAGGTTTAGATTAAAATATAATTAGATTTTACAGTCACATAAAGTTTTTATGGCTTTAAATGACATCTTTGCCAATTAGAAAGATTTACTCAGAGAGTTAAATCCGCATAGCTGATTGCATATGAATGCTTTACGTACTAATACTCAAATATAGTGTTTTGCGATATACCGTTGTTGTTCTTACTTATACTAATTAAATAAACGCTGCATTAAAATTTAATCCGGCAAAATAAACGCTACTTTTGTATAAACGCTGCACCACAAAAATATGATTTGCAATAAACGCAGCGACGTTTAATCGAAGAAATAAGGAAATTTATGATTTAAAATTATTACGTATAAATAATATAAACTTCATGAATGCACATGATTTATTTAAAGTGATTCTGTTTTGTTTTATGTTTATATATATATTATAAAAGTATTTAATTTATTTTTTATATTTAATGTTTTTATCAGAATTTCAGTTTGAAACTCGATGATACCCTAAATCACCAATTCAGGTAGACAAAAATATTATAATATCAATTGTTTTATTTTTGATATATGTACTCTACCACGTGTGCACATCTCGTGCTCTAAATCAATGCTATTTTCTCTATCTCTACAAGACAAATATAGATATATAAAAAAGAATGTAAACTAGTTACTATGGTTATAGCTTGAGGGCATTAAGTTGAAATACCTAAGAATCGCGTATACGTACCTCTTTAATTACCATAACTCCTCCGCGTCTTTTATGTTGAGCATGGTTTTTAAATTAATTTTGACGAAAGGAAATAATAATTAAATTATGCTACATTTCTAAAATATACTTCAAATTGTTGCTAATATATTTCCGATTATATACAGAATGTTATGAATATTAATTTCTTTTATTTACGTTTTTGCTACTGGTGCATTCTTTTTCTAAACATCATTAGATCATTATTTCGGTAATTAAGTATTATACAAGTTAAGTATTATAGTAGTCCCTGGTATTATATTTATATTACAAATTTATTAATCTATGCACATTTCATTTGGTATGTATCTCTATTGAAAGACATCCAAAACTGTGAAAAATATCAAAACATTTTGCATACGTTTTTCAAATTTTTATCGATATTTCATATTATTAATTTGTGTTATAAATTGCAGGTGAATTTGAAATTATATTACAGATTATTTGAGAGACACTGTAGTTTATTTCTTGTGTGGTGGAAAAGGTCTTCAATAAAAATCGGTCTATTTAAAGAAATGATTTACTAATAAATATTAAATGTATTGTCACAAAATTTATAGGGTATAACATAACGTATAGTATTCGTATACAATAATACGTTTATTTAGTACAAACTATATCATATATGAATATGACACAGTCAAGTGATTTGTAATATAAGGATCACCTTTTTGAATAGAAATGTTAAAGTTATATGATACATTGTGTAGGTACTGTAAAGAAGATAGTTATTTACTCTTACCATAGAGATATGCAATTATAAGGTATATATTAGTGTTATAATATGGCAATGTCCTGTTTCAAGAAAATGCCAATTTTTATTGTTTAGTTTAGGCGTTAGGTTTTTTTTATGGTTTACATTGTAATAATATTTTCACAAATTTTATTTAATATAATTAAAGCATTTTTGTTGTTGTTGATTTCGGCTGGCATATTCATGGACAACCGTAGTTGTATCAATATGCCGATCTTTGTAGTAGAAGAAAATAAAAAAGAGAGTTAAAACGTTATCGAGATTGTAAATAGAATTTCTCTAACCTTGCCATAGAAACTGTTCTTTCGGAAGTCACTGAAGTTCATGAATTTAGCAGTACTAGTCGACAGATCACATATCTAGATATCTGTTTGTTTTGAAATGGTGGTTAAGCTTTCAATACAAAGTCAATCACATCACTAAAACAAACGACATTGGAGTCATGGAACAATATTTAAATAACTGGAAGCTGTGTCTATATAAAAAGCTGTACCTATCTAAAACTTTTAGGGACTACACCCCTTTAGCCCCCAGCCCTGTGGCCCCTGTATTATCAAAATTATTTTCAGAAAATTATTATAATTAAGGTTTGTTATTAAAATTTTTTTATTTTTTGCAATGAAATATTTTAAAATTATTATGTAAAATTTAATACAAAATGTTATTTTTTGGAAAGACAGCTAAAACACAATAATCATAGAATTAGAAAAATTTGTAAAGAAAATTATTTTATAATAAATACACCCTTAAAGAATTTATAATAAGGGGTTGAACTTACAGATATTTATAACCTGTATATCACATGATGATAATTGTTGTTTTATAATGGTTTCTGACAAACCTACGCTGATAATATGAGATTGTTCGAAATACTAACGAACTAATTACAGAATTAAATTAAATTAAATAGTCATTGTCATTTTGTTGGAGTAATACATATTATAGAATACATATTGTAAAAAAGTAATTATTGTTATAATTGAATTGGTCGGTTCACTTTTAGGACAATAATTTTATTTCAATCAGTATAAAACTGGTTTGGTTTTTTGTTTCTTACGATAATTTAAAAAGAAGCCCATAATCTTTGTCATAGTTCTGAAGGGATAACAATATTAATAATGTTGTAAAGTATTTACACATTCTAATAATAGTTATATTATGTATATTAAAAATTATTTACAAGAGAAATTATATTTGTAAATATGTTTATTAATTTTCATAGAGATCCAAGAATTGCAATCAATTCATGATATAAAACCACTTACAGGCCTATAGGAATCAATTAAATTACTAAATATAGCTTGCTTTTACTTATATAATATAAGGAGCAAATGTTATCAGATCTAGAATGCTTCGAAAAGTTGAGTTATCGCTTTATACACTTACATGACCCAGCAATCCGTTCATTGAGTAGCCTCGCGGTTCGAAGAGAAAATCAGAAATAATTGCCTCCGGAAAGATGGAATCGATCCCAGATTTCTGAAGAAAGGGAAACGTAGCCATATCAAGAAAACTAGCAAAATACAATCAATAAAATTGCGTGCAATGTTTATTATTTGTTTTATACTATGAATAGAAAATTAATATATCTTTTTTCTAAAGGATGATCAAAAACTACTTTTAGTCAATTGAATTTAGAAATTGCCTGGGATGATGTCTGGATGTCTAGGATGTAAATCAATTATGATAGACTATACATGTAGCTTTAATCAATTTTTGTTTTACTTTTAAGTGCTATTTAATTGACGAAATACACTACAATGTTGTAAATTAAAGTAGCTAGTATATATTTAGAATAACAATTAAAATATATATCTAATTATGACGAACAAGGGACATAATTTTTATACATCAATTAATGTTTCTCATATTTTTCGCATATAATAGACATTTTTCAATAATTTAATTATATTATTATTTCCTGTAATAATTAATATTGCGCAATTTTATAATTTATTAAAAATTCTTTTGTAAGTTAAATATAAGTATTATATTTCCAATCATGGGATTCAAATTCCATGATTTAAAAAGTAATATTATTTTATCTATTAAAAAATTCAATTTAAACTTTTTATTATGTCACATAGAATTCTGTCTATCAATACTTCATTATTGAATTATTTATTTAAGAAAAACTAAATGGTAAAAGATATATTATACACCTCAATACATTTTTCTTTTGGTATTTAACCAGTATACAATGAAGAATGAACGTTATATCGACTCTTTTTTTAATAAAAAATGGAAAAAACTTATTAGATCTCAGAACATTGTAAGTAGTTGACTAATTGCTTTAGTTATAATAAGAGTTTCTCTTTCGCCGTGGGTTATTTTAAATGAAGCGTAAATAAATTTTGAATTTATTTTCGCACCCTTCCTTTATTTATCTATGAACAAAATATCGAATTTGATGATAACTGATAACACTTGTTTTGGCCAGTGTTTAATAGGAGTTCTAGATTTGGGGTAGTGTTTTGCAAATATTATCTAGATAGTCATCGATAAATTGAGACACAATTAAATTATCCGCGTTTGTATATGACAAACGTTGGTATTATAATTGAAGTAATAAACCAGACGCTGAAGTAAACAAATGCGTGGTAATAGCCCATTTATTATTTTTATAATATTTTTATTAATGAGTGAGATAATTTGTTAAGTTTTATGTTGTCATTTTATTTTTATAATGTAAAGTAAGCATATCTTTTTGCAGTAATTTATCATATGTTAGTATATATTGCAGTAAGTAATAAAGTATGATATATATATATATACCTATGTATTGTTACTATTCGTGTACATTACCATGAATATATCAATTGATTCTGCTTTAATAATTATTGTGCGTCTAGAAAATATAATTTGGTTAGATTGTTGTTAGAAGGTGATTATGTTCGCACTCTCAGAGGAATAAATTATAAGAAAATATTTTGAAATGTAACCGTAAATTTGAAAATTTATTTGAATGTATATTATCTATAGAGCATATTATCTAGGATTTGTTATGTATAAAAAATTTATCCATGCTTTCATGAAAAATATTACCTTGTTAAATATATTTACCATAGGAAATAATTCTAAATATACGTATACTCATATATTTATAAAATTGGTATGTAACAGAAACTTAACAGTATACTTCTTAGAAAATATCTGTTAAGTTTGGACTTTAAAAACAATTTTATATCAATTTGTATTGCATCATCAAATTTTATGATTAGCCTTAAAAAATGTTATACAAAATATTTAGCTATTATCCTAAATGTGAATATAAATAAAATATTTTAAAAATTATTTAATCAGTTAATTGAAAATTGCAAATTTAAAAAATAGCGTAAAGAGATTAATTAAAATTATTTTAATGAATTACTTTCATTTAAAAACAATAATTAATGTTTTCATATATCTAATTTTTTTATATATATTTATGCACATAAATTTAGTTACATTATTCTAAAATACATATAATAAAATTATTGATGGGACTATTCAATTTTTAAATATTTATACAAACTATGTTATTTAGCTACATTTATTTTTATAGTAAGATTGTTAAATAATCAATATCTGTGAATCAAGGATTTGATTATGAATTAGAAAGCGTATTTTATGTGTAGGTATTATTTAGTTTACATAATAAATAAATAAATAAATAAATAAATTAATTAATTAAACGACTAACGTATATTCCACCTTTTTTCGTTTCAATTATTTAAATATAAGCTTTTAAAGAAATAATCTTCTATGAAATAAACTGCACATATACAACTCTTTTGTTAATTTAGGAATAAAGGAATTTTAATTTCATATCTATTCGTTTTAAAATACAGCCCAACCCAAAACAAATTAAATCACTACATTATTGGAAGAAATAATTGTATAATTTAATAACATTTCCGTAAATTCCATTGAGTTATAATATGCAAGATTAAATGACTTACATCGATTCTTTGAGATAAAAAAAAATTAGTTCTGCATATAAAGATTATAAGCAGACACAAATTAAAAATAGAACATTTATTTTATTTGTAAAAATTCAACAAGCTTTTGACTTAAAACTCATACATTGCAAAATATGAAACATTTATTTATTCCAATTACCAATATATAGTAAACATACATTTCATTGTTTAGGAATATTTTAGGTATATATACATATTTAAGTATATAAAACGCAAAAATGTTTATATTTCATCTTATAAATTGAAAAAAAGTTAACTACAAATATATAGTTGAAACGTGAAATATGTAGCAGTATTTAAATTAATATTTATATACAATATAAATAGATCGATTAGAGTAAATAACAAGATAAAAAAATATATCGATTTATTGAGTTATCATAAGATTTACCTGTGATGCTTCAAATCCATGCTAAAGATATCCATAATGTCTTCATCAAGTTGTCCCATAACGATCTTCAAATAACATAAGAATTAATGATATTTATAAGGTATAATATACATATACTGAGTAGGCGGTAAATATTCAATGAATCTAATGTATGTATATTCTATAATATATATTTTATTTTAAAACTTATTAACATTACTAATGAAATTATGTTAAATTGATCTTGAAATAACGCGATTTTGGAGACTCCTTCGAAGTATCATAATTAATAAATGATAGCCAGTGAAAAGGCTCTTGCTCCAGTAGTTAAATTAGAATTGAAAAATACTTTCAATAAACTTTTTTTATGATAAAACCTCGTCATCTAATGAAAAATAGCAAATTAGATATTCAAAATGATTTACGGCTTTATATAGATATATCTATATGAGCATTATAATAGCTTATAGGAGCTTATATAGAGCAATACAGGAAGACCATATATAGGAACAATATAGGAACACAGATCACATAGTTTATAATCTAATTGAACTACAGTTTTAATGACTTTTAAGGTCATTTAATATTAACGCAAAATAATGTACATAAAAGGATTACTTCAATTAAATACAATATTTTTGTGATTAATAAAAATAACAATTATTGTTATATTCAAATGCCTACAACATCTATTTATTTGAACTTTGGAATAGCATGCAGATATATAATTTTCAGTATACATTAGCTATATAAGATTATGATATAAAAATGGACAACATAATAGATGTAAAAGCATTATTATAGACAAATACATAAACCTACTAAACATGTTTTAATTTTGCGCACATTGCTACTAACATAAATAAGATTACAAGATAAACTATTTTCTTACAAATAAAGCGTTATTTAGAAAATTTATAATATTAACCTAAATAATATTTTGGAAATACCACTGAAATTGTTGTTGTAATTGAAATACAATTTACAAACTACACTTTTTAGAGGTATAATACAATTTGATTTTAATTGAATGTTTTATACGTATTATTATTTTTGTAAATTAAAAATAACACCAACATTTTGCACAAACTTATAGCTAGGTATTTATTTAGATAGTGTGGAAATATTAAAAATTCTGACTTGACAATTTGTTGAGTAACATATTATAACGTACCTCCAGCGTTTGATCTCTCTTTCGCAGAGGATGCACGGATGGGGTGGCATAAAGATGCCTATGTCGTATGGAAATAATAAAAGTGAAAAACAATTGATTTACAAGGGTGAGACAATACGTGTATTGGATAATACGAGACATGTGTTATATATAAAATTTAACAAAATTTGTTTAAAATATTACATATATAATATATATGCATTTATCAAAGTAAAATCCATGTACAAGTATTTATTACAAATTAATTATGGCGTAAAATTATTCTACACAATATGTAAAATGGGAGCACAGATGTAAAAGTAAATAAAATGAATTGCGATATTTAGATGAATTGGATTCATAAACACAAGGTTATATTCTAAACTGGATTTATATTT
>JAYRBW010099471.1:0-19804 GCA_036023295.1 Invenusta paracnida
CCCTCATAGAAAATTCTGGCTTTGGAGGTGGCGCCCTGTCATGAGACTGTGGAAAGGAGGAAAGCTGAGATCTAGAGGATGAAACAACTTGGGATGTTCATCCGGCCTTTCTTGGCGAAGGATAGCTTGCCTCCAAACGCGATCGTAGGCTTTCGAAAACTCAGCAAAGAGGAAGGCGGATCAGATGGCAGGGTTTTTAAGTTGAAATCCATCAATGATGAATTGTGCTGCTGCGCTATTTACTCCTCGACGTTACGAGTTTTTCGGAAGCCCGCTTGGACAGAGTGAAGGAGATCACGCGATTCTAAGATAAAGATGAGTCTCTCGTTGATCAGCCTCTTGGTGAGCTTCCCGATACAGCTGAGAAGACTGATTGGACGGTAGCTGGACGTTACGTCGGACGGCTTCCCTGGTTTTGGAATAAGGCGGATCTCAGCCTGGCGCCAAGGGGCGTGGATGGTAAAGTTAGTCCAGGAGAGATTGAATGAGGTGAGGCGACAGTCCCGAGCGAGTGGCGTGAGGTGGTGGATGAAAGTGTTGGCGATTCCGTTGGGGTCTGGTGACCTGCCGAACCTGATCGGTCCGGCAGGTTCGAAAGCAAGAGTCGTGAGTGCGTCTCTTGCACGGGAAAATGTCATCGGTTGCATGGTGGGCTTCGCGTTTGATGTTGCCGTCGGCAATTTTGTTTTTCGCGAGACGGCTGACAGTAGCGTACTCACGGCAGAAAATAGAGGCGAAAACAGCTTCCTTCTTGGGGTCGATGAAGATTTTAAAAACTACGTTGACCTTGGATCGATCAGAAAAGCAGTTTCCACTGAAATAAGTCTTCATTAACGAAAACAAATAGTAGTCACAGGGCGCTAAATCCAGTGAATACTGGGGATGAGGGATGTACGGCAGTATAATTTCTTTGATCTTCTCCATGGTAGCTCAAAAGTGTGAGAACGCGTGTTGTTCTGTAGAATGTTGAAGCTATGATTGTCCGTGTTTAAACACCGTTTTCTTTTTGTATACAGGCTAACCTGCATATTGCTACAAAAAATCACAATGTACCGCAGAGTCCATATTTTGATTTTGTTGTAAAAACGCCAACAAGATAATTCCTTTGTTGCCCAAAAGAAGACAGCCATAGTTTTCTATGATGTCAATATTTTCAGGACGTTCTGGTGTATCCTCCACCTGCACAACATTTTATTACGAGAAAGTATCCGTGTTGTTCCACAAGATCCAGGTTTCGTCAACAGTAACGAGGCAAGTTTGGCAAGTAGTTCGTTATCGAGGATAACATGATTTGTTTAACTATACTATAGTAAATTATAATATAGTAATAATATAATATAATTACTATAATACTATAATTACTACTAATTAATACTACTATTAATTAATACTACTAATTAATTACTATAATTACTATTACTACAATAATATATAGTATTTATATTTCGTTTTCCACGTTCGTTACATATTCGGATCTGATTGGCTTGTTTCCAGGTGAGAGTTCATGTGAGACACAATTGCATGAAACATACTTAAGGCTTATCCTATGCATATGCTCCCTCACAGTAGTCAGAGATCCCCATGGCTGTCACAATTTCCTCTGTAGTTGCTCTGGCAGGTGTCCCCTGCAGGTATACTGCTTGATGTCTTCATCAATGTTCAGCCTTGCTCTTACTTCCCGTTCCTTGTCATCAACTCTAAATCGCTATCAATTTAACTACGAATAAACCTGTGCTGGTAGGTTCCTATACATTAACCATAGCTTCATTAATAGCCAGAGCATCATTAATTTCCTTTGCCGCTTCAGTTCCTCTTAGATTCTCTAAATAACAATTGATGCAGATAAAAAATAAATATTTTTATCGCATGTATAACATTAGAAATATATTCGATATTGCTTCTGTTATTTTAGAAACGACAAAACGTTCCACTGGGACCTATAAGTATATATTCTTACCTCCAATTACAAGCGGTTAATAATTCAGATGAAGAGTAACTCATTGCTATTGGTTGTATTACGCAAATATAAATCTACATGTTCTTTGTAGTTTAAATAAAGCAATTTTATAAAGGCAGTTTTTTTATCCAATTTGCGTGTATGGAATATGGTATTTCCTTGGTATATATATTTATGCATATATTAAAAGAATTTAATAATATTAATGTATAAGTTTTTTTGACTATTAAAAAAGTCAATTTACTTTTAATTAATCATAATATATTTCATGTGATGAAACAATATTAGTAACCTCTGTAAAACATGCAGAACAAATTTGTTTAAGATCTATAATACCGGTTATCCAGGGGTACTTGTACAAATAGAGAGTGTAAAGTATCTTTGTATAATTGTATACATTAAATTTCAGTGGTAAATTTAATTATTCAAATATTTACTCCTGCATTCTTTATATCGTTTCGTACACTAAACAAATAATAAGTAATTATGACATTTGTCTCGATAGTCTACCTTTAAATCGAAAATATTTAAAAAGTTTACTGGCTTTTTCCGTTGGTGTTTGCTCATTTTTTGTCAAATGTAGTTTAGATTTAGATCAAAGAGTAACACACGAATAAGCAATATATCCACCTAATGTTTACTGTTCTGTAGGAAAATAATTTGTCCACACAAATATAAACAATTAATTTTATATACTACTATTTTAGTTAGTTAGTAAAATAAATCAACTCATGTTCATTTCATATGCATTGCATTGTAAATTTTTGTTGATAGATAATTATCATTAGTTGGTTTTATTTCAATGATGTTTCAAAATATAATTTGTTTAAATACAAGCAAAGTTTGAAACTCTATTATAATTAATTAAATTAAAACAATTAAATTATTATATAATGTATTTGTATAATTATAATAATATAAACATTATAGGGGACTGTGGGCTAATCATGAGCCCCTAATGCCTAATATATGAAAGCGAAAAAGTCTAATATAGACAGGATTTAAACATACTGCGGGATTTTGTGTTCCATTGACAATTTGCATATTTTATTATTGCCTATTGAGTGAAATAATTTTATTATTTTTCAATATGTTATAATATCAAAGTTAACAGAATATACCCATATTAATATATATATATATGATTATATATGATTAATATATATTATTAACTAATTGCAAATAATTATTATTATTAATACATTACATCGGTCATAAATATAATATATTTATACATTAAGCACAAATTTCATTGTTAGTTTAAATCTCAAAAACAAAAAATAAACGAAAAGGTGGTTTGCTCTGTGCAGCATTTTAAACAGAAAAGAGAGAAAGAATATATGTATATAAATAAATATATATATTGCTGCAAATATATTGTAAATTTAATAACTACAAATTTTCGAGGTTAAACCTCGTAGTCATGTAGACAGTATTTATTAAAATTTATTGTATTTATAAATAAATAAATAACTGATTTCAATATTATTATTCCTATGCAAAAAATGCTACTTCAAAATACTTACGCACAGCACACATAAGTACATAAGTCTACCCAATGCCAGTGTATATGTGTATTACATACATGGTTAGTATAGCAAATTGGTAATAGTATTAATCAACATATAGTGGATCTTACACCCATAATTTGCTACTAACTAACATATTCTAACATAATAATATATAGAGATGAAAAAAGTACTCCCGTCTTAAGAGTGGAAACTGATGTTGAAAGGTATAGGGAGTAAATTAATTATTCAGAGGCACCTATGATCATTAAATAAACAATGAGGAGAATTCAGTTCCTATGAATACTAACACTGTATTATAGGAAAAACGTTGTAAAGAATGAAAGGCATAGCAATTACTTTTTAGATATTTTCAGCCAAGACTCCCTCTTGGCCAATTAAATTGGAGTATTCATGTTAGAAAATATGTACACTACACATCCAAAGGAATACTATTTCAGTAGTTCTGGTAAAATTCAGTGCATATAAAGTCGACAATTACTGGAAGTTATGGTTTCACTTTTATATTTTTATTCTTTACGGGAATATTACATTCTTAATCTATTAATGTATTGGGAATCCATTTTAACTTGAAGAACACCGTGAGAAATGAAAAAATAGTCATCACATGTAAGTCAAGTCATTGATTGAAATATATTATATTGATTTTAAGACTGTATAATTCTACATATTGTGTTGTATATAGATAATATATTGTAGACTTCAATTTCAAAGAAATTTCCTTAACGTTATAGTGTAAATCTTACATGTTAACATATGTTTTTACTTTTCATATTTGCTTCTTACTAATTGTTAAATTATTATGATAAATATTATTAAATATATGTTTAATAACATTGTTGCAAATGAGAATATTATGTAACTAGTTTGTTTGCTTACTTTAGCGGCTATTGTAAAAGAATACTATTACTTGCTGTATTAGTCTGTATATGATTGGTATTATTCAAAAGTTCCCACTAAATACTTATTACACAACTCTTCAATATTTGAAATAAATCAAAAGACAGTAGAAGATTTTAGAGTAACCAATGAATTATATATATATATATTCTATACCTTTTTCACGCGAATATATTAATTTTTGTAAACAATAATTAAATTATATGAGAGTGACTTATTGCAAAAATAATTCTACAATAAAGATTATAATATTACAAATTCATATATTTTTAGTAAGTGATATTTTATCTGTACTATGGCAATTAAAACAGTGTAGATATATGGACATTGTATATGTAGAAAGAAATGATGCAGTGTTGTCTAATAAATAGAAATGGAAATAAAGCATATCAATAAAAAAATTATTTTCAAATAATATCATGTAATTATTTTATTAGACATAATTGTACTTTTAGTGTTATATGAAAGTATGCTTTATTGTTGATTAAAATACATTAAATGTCCGTACAATATACAAACTATTCTATTCTATTCTAGGAGTGTATTTTTTCATATTTTCACATTCTATATTTAGCTATAACTGATTATGTTTAAACCTCAATTAAACAATTATTTTTTTCCTTATTTTGGGGTATGTTTTAAACAATACCAAATTTTCATATACACTTTCCATATGAATAGGACTGAATTCAAACATATATTGTATATATTGTATAACGATATATAAACTTTAATATAAACTGTTTTGATTCTATAGAAAATATCTGTGTAAATCTCAATAAATGCATTTCTATTCATAACTTCTTTTAGTGTCAAAAGTCTCCCTTAGTTCAACATAGTTGCTTCGTCAATGTACAATATTGTTTGATTATTTTTCTATCGTGACAAATTTATGCTATTTTTACTTAAATATAACTTTCATGTCAATTTACATAAATTAAATAATTGAATCTATCATGGCTTTACTTAATCCTGTATCTACGTTTACGTTATTTTTGCAGCAAGTCAACATGAAATCGATGAATTTAAGAATGACATAAACTATAACCGTAAAAGGGACCTAAGTGACATATAACGATCTCACTTTTTTATTTTAAAAGAAATTACATACAACATTTTTATATGTCCGAGAGATTTGAGTATTTTACAAAATTATACAAAACATATTTTTAAAATACATTTTTTACAATATTACTGAAATATAAGAAATCTCATTTATATATATTATTTAAAGTTCAAAATATTTTTAATCAAATAGAAAAATAAAACTGTGCATCAGAGTACAGAATATGGGAATGACTACCTTTTCAGTAGAATTTACAGAATATACGTTGACATTTTACACTTATACTTATAATATGATTATTATTTTACCAGTATGATTATAATTTGCTTTACTTTTCTGCATTAAATTTATTTATTAAATACAATTAGCATAGTATACATATATTTATGTCAGTATGAAAAATTAATTTCTGCTCTTATTGTCCGATTGATACATAATCTAAAATATTAAAGTACTTAAATAAATAGTGTCGATAATTTTAACACATTATATAAATAGTTAATTATTTATTCTCAACTGATATTTTTTCTTTATTCATAACGTGTTATTGTTTTTACAATAGATATTGATTTTGTTTTCTTCTCTTCTTTACGATAAATAAGATAATTCATTATCCGATATCTATGGTTTTTAGTATCATACACTATAAAAGAGGAAGAAGTTCCATGCCTCACAAATGACCTAACTCTCGATAGGCTAGGTCTCACTTTGACCTAATATCTTAGCTTTTATTCCAATTATCCTAACCATGTTTATTTTTCTCACCTACTATTGTTTTCTTGCCTCATCTTGTGACCTACTCATAATGAGTATTGCCACTTTACTTATATATTTAATAATATATAAAATACACTCTGGTCTCATTTTATCAATTTTTCAATATACCAAAAAGTAAGTAAATAAGTTATTTATATTTGAGTTTACACAATATATAATAATAAATATATTATTATACATAAATAAATTTCAGTTTACTCAAGTTTTAATAAAATTTCTATGTATATATAGAAACTAAAATATAAATACCTTAATAATAGTTAAACATGTTAAAAGTAAGCTTTTTATTATGATAATAGTCATATATATACGAGTTAACTTTTTAGATGCTTTATAGTAATAAAACAAAATATTTATATAAATTCGAAAATGATTTTTAAAGTATCAAAAGTAAACTCATCAATTTATTTGATTGATCCGTAAGGAATTTTATTGTCTTCCAAGCTGACAGTTATTAATTTATAATGTAATTTGTTATTTTTTATATTCGTTCAATCAACCAACACTGTATATCGACTACCACTTTCGAATATTCCATCAACTTGTTTTGTAAATTAAATTTTGATAGAAAATAATTAATTTATTAGAAACTATTTCAATTTTAGAGAATATTTAACTAATTTTGGAAACTATAAACAATGTAGCTCTTTAAATCTGATCTAAATACATAAGCCAGTAAATATACGCAAATTGATTAAATTAACATTTGTGGGAATAAGAATCATTGCGAAAATATATATATAGAAAAAAATAGTAAGGCGATATTTTATTTGCGAAAACGAAACAACTAAATAAAATTAATTATATGTAATTTAAATATCTAATTTCTTAAAAAATAACTGATGAACACTTTAAAATAGGATAACGATTGCAAGCAGAATATACATTAATCTCTGCAGAGTTGTAAGTTTATTTAAAAGAGGGAAACATTTTGACCATAAAAATTTACGTATATATGAAACCATAAACATGTGATAATGATATAACTTTTGGTAAAGTCAGTTTTGGTTGTCATTAGTTTTTATTTGGAAGTATCTATAAGACAGAAAGAGAGATTACTGTCGTACATATATCTTTATTGAATATCATAGATGGTTTGTGCGATGGTTTATCCTCTTTTATGTTACATATTTATGTCTCTCCAAATAAACAAGTACTGGCAATTATTTTAATTAATAAAGTATTAGCTCAAACTGACTGAAACAATATTTCAAACCACATTCTTTTTACACTAATTTAGATATAAATTCAGTTTTGAACGGTCGTTTCTCAAAATACTTTAATTTTAGTAGAACTAGCACTGTATTTTTCAAACTTTTAGAAAGTCTTGATATCTCTAATTAAAAACATTTTCGTTGATAGTTGTCCTTTAATGAGTGTGCAGTGCGATGTAACATTTTATCTGCAAAAGTTTCTGCAGAGTTTTACCTTTTCAAAAGCTTATTTGATTTTGCGTATATTCAGATAGGCGTTACACATTCTTGCATTGTGACTTTATAAATGAAATAATACAGTTACATATAATTGCATTCTATAAAGTTAAAATCTAGAATAAATATTTCACCATTTGACATTTTCTAAAATTCCCTTGTCATATTAGAACATTGTATGGCGAACATCCTAAATATATGTAACTACTAAATATTTCTATAAATATTAAACACAAAGATTTTAGTAACTATTTATGACATATATTTTGGGTACATCTAAGCTTATAGATTTTCTGATATGAAATTCGTATTTATAACCTTTGAAAAGATGTACTTAATGCTATTTCAAATAAGATATTCATTTAGGTATACAATGAAATGTTTATATTAAACGGTAGAATTTTAATAGTAAATAAAAAATACGACTAGAATTCAAAAGAATATTCCTTTTTATCTGTGCAAATAAAACATTACATATTTTAAAGTCGATAACCAATTCGTGCATATAGAAAAAATACATTTAATTATGTATAGGTATATTAAAATAAACAGTTGTTCACACTGATGTGTGATACACGATCTATAACCGTACAATTAGTGCCACTATAGGAGATTCACGCCTTATTTAATTTCGTATAGTAATATTTTGAAGTTAGGTATTTACTAATTGTAAAGTGCATATATGCATATTATAGTCTATAATGACTAGTTATCTGGACCTAATATGCGACTACAAAAGGTTCCACTAAGGTCCGTTAGACAGTATCACATATCGCTTTAGTGTTCAGTGATGCATCCTACTTAAATACATATTTCTCGGTTACAAAAACAGGTGCCTGCCTATAATGGTGTTCATTTCACCCCTTGCGATTTGTAGCCGACTATTGTAATACACAAAGAGTGCTTTTTACGCAGCTTTCATTAGTATAATTACAAAATAGAAATGGTGTAAGTTTAGAATATTATGTTACCAATTGCATAGTTTAATACTAATTAGTTGTTGGTTCGGTGTACACCAAGTTGACCACAAGCATTATTTTGACTGTAAGAAATGCTAGATAAATCCTGCATAAGTTAAGTCCCTTGAAAAATGGAGACATCCAATTGTGCATAAATTAATAATTTTTATTCAGTATGCATTAACTTAATTAATTATTATCAATTTGTGTTTTGTAAATCGACTGAAAGATTAATAATGTCTGTTGGAGAATATTCGTTAGTGGAAAAAGGGAGTGCTTCTGGGGAAAGTTCGGATAAAAATCAATTATTCCACACCGAAAGATCTATTTTAAGCGAGCATTCTGTGCAGGACAGGCTTCATGATACCTCTCGTTTTGATTGTTTGGGGAAATCATTAGAGGAGCTGGAGGCTGAGGTAAGACACTTTGTGTAACTCTAAGGAAGTCATAAATTTGATTATATTGCACTCATTGGTGAATTTTTATAATGTATTGTGTCTTGCAAGTAGGGTATATATTAATCTCATATTTTTATTATTATTTTTTAATGTAAAAGAATATGATACTATAATACTTTTTAATTTATAAGTAAACTATAAATCACAAATACATTTATTATACTAATAAAATATTTTATTAATTATTTGGAATCTTAAGGATTTTTAGAGAGAACATTTTCTTTCGTTTATGTATTTTTTATATTTAGATATTAGAAAGTTCTTCGTAAATAAGTATAATATATATGTTTATACATAGGTATATGTTATATATGCAAATGGGTATATGCATATGGTAATATTTATAGATGGAGATTTTCAACCTTTATTGATTTTAAATATAAGCGTTGAACATTTTCTACTAGCATTTTTAAAATCACCCACTATATTTCATTAATTATTTATAATTGATCAATGATTTCAATTAAACAATTTACAGGTATTAGATACACGCACTATTTGCATATGAATTTCGTTCATTAACAATCTAAAACTAATTCATTCCATTTTTCACATAACATTTTTTGACATTATTCACGAAAATTAGACAACTTTATTTACCTATTTAACAATTTAAAAAAATTAAATATATAGTTGCATTAAACCGTAAAAAACATATTTTATATTTTTATATATATATTTTATCTTAAATTACCTTCGTTGGATTGTGTAATTTCAAATAGACACAAAAAATGTAAAATAAATATTGTAAAATATACAGATTCATTTTTATAACATATTTTATTATAACCAATTTAAACAATTTGATACATATGTAAAAAGAAATATTTAGAATAACGTTTTAAAGTGATATATATTATTATAAATATAACATTTGTAAATATTTTCGAATTTTTTACTTATATGTATCAGATTGTTTTAATCCGAAAGTATTTTAATCTAACAATTTTCATTAATATAATTACAACTGTAAAGTTTGTTATATGTACATATATATAAATAGTTTAATATACAACATCAAGGAAAACTATTTTATATTTTGAATCATCTGGCTTGTGTTGAAGATGTGACATTTGCCGTCGATATACTCTGATATTTGAATTCACAAGTGTCACAGTCTGAAAACTGACAGCTGTTTAAATCCTACTTTTTATTGATCATATTTTTGAGATGAAAATGCTTCTCACTTGCCTCGTGCAGTTACTCAGAGACGAGCTTGGGTGCAAAAATGAGGATTGTATCCACACAGGGTGTGGCGGGCTCTATCCTTAAACATACATACCAGACGCATTACCAGTCACCCAAAAAGTGCAAACTCTCTTTTATGAAACAATATAAATGTGCCCCATTGTGTATATTAACATTAGCTTTCCTTAAAAAAAGATGAGTGTGCTACCTACTAAAAATTATACATTTAATTAACCTTCGCGATATTTGCGGAAAAGTTGTTGTAGATAACTCTTTGTTGATCCATACGATGAATTGAAGTATTTAATCAATACTATTGCTACAACATGGTATAATGCGATCCGATCGTCGATAGATCCATATTCCACTTATCCTCTTGCCGCACGGGAGTACACGTCATTTTAAAAATCCTCAATATTTCCATCGCTGTAAGGACAAAAGAGAAGCGGGATGAGAACTTTGCGTGGCGCGGGTACTTTAAATGGGTCAGCTGCTTATACTGTGTCGAGCAGATGTTCTCTAGCTAATCGACTATAACAGCTAACTGTCCTCTTGGGGAAAACGAGAGCATCATTTAAGATGAATATTGATTAGTGCTTGGTTAGTTAGCACTTTTTCGTTTGGTCGTATTATTGGGAATGGATCGCAATCAGTTGAGGGTCACTGTGCCTGCCTTAGTTTATCCACTTCACCCATATTCGGATAACTTCTGACAGTTGAAATTGGTAAGATGAGATCTGCCATTGTCTTTGTTATTTGATTCGTTCCTCACTTTATAAATGTCTGTTTTATGCAAATTTACTCAATCGCATACAATACAGATAACAATGTCCCACTGTGAATTTGGAGAGGAGCTCATGCCTTTTTATTTTACACATGTTTATAATTGCAAAATTGCTGCAAAACGTTATATATATATATATGTAAATTTGTCTTGTTTTCAGAATAAGATGTTTAAAATCTATTTATGATATGGACACTTGATTTGTGCTCGGCACTAGGAAATAATTGTAATATTTCTTTTTATGCATTGAAAAGTTTATAAATGTAATAAAATATGGAATAATTATAATATGTAATAATAAATATTTTATAGCTTGACTTACTAAACCCATATTGTTTTATCAATTTATTCGCTTCTACATTGAAATAATGAGTTTATTATTCGTTTTATGCTTTAGAAAGTATTCATTGATATATTTCAATCATAAAATAATATAAAAAATATATATTGATATATTTATATAGACTTTATTATGTGAATATAGTATTTTTACAGGTATTTATTTCAATTACGAGTACATATACTACTGAACATGAATATATATATTCTATTAAGTTATTTTCTTATTTAAAATTTAGTTTTATACATCAATAAATATGTTTAATGGCAATATTTATAAAATGGATACGCACATTTAGGTACCTACTAGAAAAAATTAAAATTATAAGGTACACTTGAAACAAAAAAATGGATATATACAATAAATTAATTCAAAATCTTTATAAATTGCAATTTTTAAACCAAAGAATAATTTTAACTGTTAATATATACTGTATGAATTAATACCACATTATAATACCATTGTAATATAATATGTGACGAAATAGAAGTTAAATGGATTATTGCATTATACGAACAACCCACACAGCATTACGCTATTTTAGTATATTATAGACATTAATGAAATTGCTATTTTTGTCTGAATTTAGTAATAACATTTTCTATCAATACAAAACACTGGCCGAAAAGGAAACTTTTTACAAATCCACTTATATCTCACATTAATTGTAATTTTTTCCAAACATCCAAAACATTGTAGTGAGCGAAACGAAGTATTATTATATAGTTATACATGAATAAGTTTTTCAGATCATTGCTATTTTGTTAGCTTTCCTCCCTTTTTAGATTCTCTTACTAATTTCAACAACTCTTATTCTCTTTCTTTCTGTGTTCCTTTCAGTCTCATTACCCACTGCTTTACCCCACATAACTAAAAATTTGATCGTTGCATGAGCTATACGTGTTGTAAAGTTAGTTGTTCGCATGTATTATATGGACTTATTTTGTCACTATAGCAGCAATGCAGGCGTTGTGTAACTAACGTTCTGTAATGCACTGGTAGGACACAAATGGGAAAATGAATGTAACAACAATCGATCGATATATTGTGTAGAATGATTGTTGATCTAAACCGTTGAACTAATCAAATTGTTTATCTAAAGTAACAATCTAATTAGTAATGATCTCAATTACGGACTCTTTATCAATAAAATCGCTTAAAATAGTTTTTTTGTGGAGCCAGAAAACCAAAATTTAATCAATTTTGATTAGATTAATATAAACATGTGTTTTGCATTTTATAGGATGTTTCATTTAAGAAAGAAATCAATAAATAAACGAATCTGTAAAGTATAGTAATTGCAAGATCTCAAAAAAAAATTCTATAGTATTAAGCAAATAATTATCAAATATTAATATTTTTAAATCGCTTCAAAAAATGTAAATTGTTAAATTATTATTTTTAGTGTAATTTGATAAGTATTTTGTAATTCTATGTATAAGTACTCTTGAAATATATACTTTTAATATTATTTATTCCAACCTATGTGAATGCATTTAAATTAAAATTATTTTATTGTACAGTTTGTGTAAATAAAAAGTATTTGTAATTCATGAAAACATCAGATGTCTTCCACTTTATCCAATTTTTTGTATATACAAAAGGGTAATAAGAAATATGCAAATATGATGGAGGATTATAGTTTTTACAATTACTTTATTTATTTAACTTGTATCTAACGATTTGTAATATCCTAATGCATAACAAGAGATGCAATGGGACTTGATGGGAGACGTCATGCTAAAGGGATCTTTAAATATTCAATTTTTATTTTCTTCTTTTTTTACAATTGCGAATTAAATAATATATAAGTGGATATACTCTCCATTTTAGTGACACAGTTACAATTTAATTGTATTACTTTATTTAAGGACTACACATTTATTTACAACATATATTGATATAAATTTCTTTAATTTAGACTTCATAAATATTGAATTATTTTTATGATTACTCTTTCAATTTTTATTATTCACATTTCCTATGTATTTATTTAATGTTAATCACAAATTCTTTTTTAATATTCTCTCTTTCTATCTTTATGCAACTGAAACAAAAATATAAAGCATATTTAACATAATAAAAGAGTTTTCTTTATTTGTCTTATTAATAAAAATTTAATATAGTTTTAATATATACTTTAACATGATTTTTGTTGAAATGTCCATATTATCATTGAATTATTTGGCTGATTGAGTTATTTCTCAAAGCTTCAATCACATTTTAGCATTTCAAGTTTTGGTGTATTGATTATTTAGCATTTATTAATATTGAGCATTTAAACGTTTTTTTGCATTGATTATTTAGCATTTATTAATATTGAGCATTTCAAGTTTTTGTGCTTTGATTATTTTCTTTTTCCTAAATTGTAAATTAAATTTCTGGGGCAAAAAGATTACATAAAATGTCCATCTCTATACCAACTAATGATATTTATTGATTGGTATACAAGTCGTTATACTGATTTTATGTTTAGGATAAATATTACTAAAATTTATTTTGTAATAATAACAGTTTTTTGCAATTTTTAGTTTCAATACTCTGTATTTTTAATGTTCATAATGGTACTATTAATATATAGTAATACTGAATATCGCTTTAAAAAACTTTATTGTGACTCAATTCATTGAAACATAAGATATAGTCTCAATATGGAAGGCGTATTCAATGTGTTTTTACGACTCCATATATTACATTAATGAGTTAAGACTTGAGTTTCCTCAGTTTGTTACTTGGGTGGGTGAGGACAGTGCCCTCAAAATTGAGTCCAAATGGATCCCATAAAATCCCTCTTCCGGTAACTACAGACTTAATATTGAAAACAGCCGTGGGCTTTACCAACTTAAATTTTCAAAACTCAATAAACGAAAGTACATATATATATAATGTTATTCACATTACCTCTTTAATAAAGATTGTAACTATGGAAACATCTACTTTCTGTGGTAACTTTAACTCAAATGTATAATTAGGTAATGAAATGTTAAATTAATAAAGTATGGTTTGATACGTGATATGATCTAGCGATATATCAGATTATACTCCTACAACATTAAATTATATTACTGATTTGATCTATAAAAAATCAATATGTTTTTCTGCAACGCAGTTTGTTATATACATATATTCAATTATTATTACATTTAATTTTAGTACATATATAATATTTTTGTGTAAGCATTGATTAATAGTTTTTTGATTTTAGGAAAAACTTCAGTTAAGTCAAATTTTCCCAATTATTTAACAAAGTGAATTAAGAGAGCAACTACCAATTCAATTAATTTATTTTCGGTCCATCTGAGTACATTTTATCTATACAAATAATTTGTTGTGATTAAGTTTGATTGTTCAGGCAAATTATTAATTTATAATTATAAAGGATACTATCTATCCTATAGCATAGATGGGATATACTGTCTATCACAAGATGTACATTAGTTACCACAATTAACGGTCTTCCTAAAACCAATATTGTAAATTTTAACCAGTTATTCAGACATATTTTATACATCCCGCATTCAGATGTAAGTGAATGATGTCTTATCAGTATAAATCTGTACAACTATTAGTTCATTTGAGGACAGTATACATATTTAATACTGGCTATACCTGATTCCTTTATATAAGAAATTGCTTTTAATTTGACTTGAGCAGGCAATTCAATAATTATTGATTTGTTTACCCAACACCTTGCCTAAGCAGCTAAATTTAGTAAAGTCGAAACCTGTTCACAATTAATTGTAACTTCCTTCTTTTTATCTCAATTGATGCAATTAATTTCAGCATACATCTATAGACTCAATAATTAATTATTGATGCTCTTCGCAACATCTAACAATTCAATTTATAAAAAGTGGAACATTTCCGGAACATTCGTATAGCCAAATAGGGTTATATTTTTTCGCAACTTATACATCTATGTACTATGTGCTTTTTCTCTAGCGTTAAATTTATAGAAGAATCATGGTTCTTTTATTCTGATCGTCTAGAACATATTGTTAATGTTTTGCACAATGAACGCTTTTCTTAAAATATCAAATTGGACATTTTTTACCAATGATGCTTTAGTATAAGATTTCCGATAAATACGGAAAACATTATTGCTTTTTAATCATATTCTTTTCATCATCAACTAGTTAAAATATTTTTAGTAAATGTATGAAAAATAGTTAAATATGTGTTGATCGTTAAAATGTGTGTCTAAATAATTATACTTAAAATTAGTAACATATTTTTCGGTAATATTATATAATATTATATTATATAAAGAACTATATATTCATATTTGAAATATATAATTAGCCCAAAAAAATGGGTAAATAAATTTTATAAACATATTAGATTTTTAATACAACAAACTTGAACAGATTTATTTAAATACAGATCAAAAATAAACTATTTATTTTACTATATCAATATTTTTTAAACTATACATATATATTATTCCGATTTTGTTTACCTTAAAACTAATATTTAGTCTTTAAAAATTAAATCTAATATTAAATACTAAGGCAAATACATAGTATATTATCATTAGGTATATATTTTTATTCTTTGGAGTGAGTTATATTATGTGCTACAGATTTAAATAGCAAATTCAAATAACTTTTTATCATATATACCGTCTTATTACACTTCTTGTAAATCATATTATTAAATATAATATCAATCATAGAGTACACATAGAGAAACGACTCAAAGGGCGTTGCTATGGATTTTGACTCCACAAAAAATAAAATCTATTTTTAATATTTATTATTTAACTACAACTACGATAAGTATTTATATATAACAAGTATCATTTTATAATTAATTAACAATAAAATAATCAATATATTACACGATAATTAAGAAATAAAATACTATTATTGTGATGTTGTTTACATTGACGGCCGCCATTCATATCTACCCTTGCAAATGTTTTAGCATTGAAAATGCCAGGAAGTGATAGATTTTTGCCGTTTATGGCTGTAGTAATCATTAAAAATCTTAAAGTTTAGTTTTTCCAAATGTAAAACAATACCTTACAGGTAATTTATATTTTATATATTTTCATAACAAAAATAACAAAACATATTTTGTTATATATTCTGATTTCATCAGATTCAAAATTTTCATATTAACTTTCAAACCTGTACATATATGTTCTTTTATTTTAAATTAAAAAGTACCTACTAATATGCTTGGATAATTTTGGATATATTTCAATTTTCTATGCTTGTAACATTAAGAAATATATTGTTTCTGATTTATCTATTTAGTTATGCATAAAACAAATACTTATTATCATTCACAAGCAGCTAGGGGTAGACGAGCAGTAGTACAAAAATGATTTTTTAGTTTTTGTTTAAATTACAAATATAAAAAATGAATCTATAATTGATTTCATAAATTTTAATATAATTTTTAAAATGTATACATTCAAAATACATGGTCGTTTCTCTATGATTTTGATAATACTATTTTATAAATTTAATCAGTTGCATTCACAATCTAAACTTCATTGAAATAATATTAAAATATGAATATGACATTTACTACTACTTACTGAGTAGTCTACGAATAAAAAAATTATATACATAAGGAACTTACTATAAGCGCTTCCACGGTGAAAACATTACACAGTACAACCGCTTTCTCTCTCTTTTGACGGGCAAAACGACTTTGGTCTGGAGCCCAGCGAAACAAGCTGAAAGTAATAATGACAATCATTTTTTAAATTAAAATCTATAAAAAATTCAGCTTTTTATAAATAAGAAAAAGGACGGTATGGATATACTTTTCTTGGTGTTCCTTTAATTTCTTTTTTTCCTTTTTAGTCAATTTGCGCCTTTTAGATGGATCGAAATCACCTTTCAATTGAAAACGTGCTCGCTGAACACTAAGTGTTGAATTACGAAGCTGCGATCCATCGATTATTTGAAGTGCTAAATCAACAGACTCGATCTGAAAAATAACAACATTCCCTTAAATTGCGATTTTGGCCTACACTAGCACACGTAAGATTAATTTTTATAAATCATAGTATTCTTTCTTATTTAATTAACATTTATAATCCTTCCAGATATGCAAATTTACATTTGCAGGCAATATAGTGGTTATAATTTATTTTATAACATTATATAAGGCAAATAATAGAAAAACATATAAAACTCATTTAATATTAAAATTTAATTATCTTCAGAAAACACAGTACTTATCTAGTTAAATGTGTCTAAATTTAATAAAAGAATATTATTTCAGTAAATTTGAAGCAAATGAGTCTGATTACAATTAATGTTAGGTCATATTTATATACTGTGACATAATAATGTACATTACTATTTAGTGCAATAAACATATTTCAATGAATTCATTACATCTAAATATCTTATAAATATCTAATAAAAAGAGTTAAAATCTGAAGAATTAAAACACGAGCTGTTTCAATCAAAGTTCTCGTTGAGCAATGCTGACTAACATGAAAATAGGCAATAACAGTGTACGGTTAGTAACGCAAATATTATAAAATTATTTAACTTGGTGTTAATGTAATTATGTTTTTATAATAAAATTCATTTCATATGAATTCTCCTGTCTATTAATTTAATTAAGCGAAAAAGACAGTTTACTTCAATATTTTAAACAGTTAAAAAAACTTGATTTTCTGGTTTGATTTCATCGAAAAACCAATAGAGTAGATAAATCCATAAACTTATCTCCATTCTTTAAATTTACTGCCTTCAGAAAGATTGACGTGAACAGATGGTGATGAATATATCAGAAATATAGCTGACATCAATAGCATAAAATAAACATAGATGATACTTTAATTATTATGAAGAGAGTTACAGTACATTCTAGTACGGTCACCTTTATATAGCAGCACCTGCCATCTCCTTTAGGCCTATCCTCTGCATCTCGATAGAGCTTGATCCTGGGCTTATTAGAGAAGGGCTCGTTCATCACCATCCCACACTTGGACATAATTCCCGCAAACTCCTCTTCCGTCACATCTGCGGGCAGACCGGACACATAGACATGCGTGTTCGCCTCCTCACCCAGTTCATACCAACTCGGCTGACTCGCCGCCTGCTTTCTTTTCTTCCCTCCCTCCTCCACTGCTTTATCCCCCTCTTTAATCTTCTCCTGCTGTTCTTCCTTTTGGGGTTGACTCTGTTGCTGTGATTGTACATACTGAGCATACCAATCGCGATACTCGGGCGAATTATAGTACTCTGTCCAGTCTGCAGCCTCCTCTTGACCTTCAATCCCAGCTGCTTCCCCGAGTTCCTGCTGACGCTCATAGTACTCACGCCAAAGTTGTTCTCTTTCCTGTCGTAGAGCTTTGGTAGCTGGATCCTCTTCAACCTCGGATGATGGTTTCTCCTCTCCTCCTTCTCCAACCCCGGAACCATAATTCAGTTGGTATTGGGCCAAGAAGTCTTCATCCAACTAAGATAACATCGGGAAAAGTGAAAAACATAATAAGATCGAAATTTAAAAACATTAGAAAAGTATTCCTTCTATATATATATATATATCGAAAGACAATATAAAATCTATTTTCATCTAGTTGTGAAGCTTAATGGCAAACATCGACATACATCAATCGTATTATAATGATTCTAACGTATAACCAACATCAAAGGTGAAGGACGAGATGAACATTTTTAACATTATAAAGAGTAAATAATCTAAAATTATATAATATTATAATATAATAAACCATATATACAAAGATAGAATCTATTTGTTTACGAAAGTTTAACTAACTTCGATCAATTTATTATTCAATATTTTTGGAATACACTGGGATATAACTATAAATATAAAAATCAATAAACAAACATAACGTTAATTAGATGTATTCATGTGTTGATTGTTATATTAATTGAAACATACTTAAAACTCAAATTCAATCTAGTTTTACAATTGGAAAATATTTTCCTAGCAATCACTTTTAATCAGGATGTTCAATAAAGCATTTCGAATGTAGTACATTAAGCAATAAAACTCTGAGAGAGTAGAGTACACCTATATACCTTTGGGAACCAAGCTCTTTTGTCCTCATCCCATTCAAACACCGTCCCATCATCATCGGTTCGCGTTTTAGTTCCCTTTTTACGAGCCTCCTCAGCAGCTTCCAAACGCAGTTGCTCGTCAAACCCAATTTCTTCGACTTCCTCTTCTGACATTGCTGAGAGACCTAGCAATACACCAATACATGTTTAATTAAAAACGTAGTAGTTTTATTAGATTATCATAACATACAGGGTAACAAACAACAATCAAGAGTTTAGCTTGCATTGTAATTACATCTTACTTAAAAGTATATCTGATTATTTTCCAGAAATTAGAAGTCTCACTTTTCTATACGAGGATATCTATTAACACGAGAGAGCGAAGCGATCGAGTGTCAATAGATATCCGAGTA
>JAYRBW010099482.1:0-19803 GCA_036023295.1 Invenusta paracnida
TTTTCCAAATGTAAAACAATAGCTTACAGGTAATTTATATATTTTCATAACAAAAATAACAATATATATTTTTGTTAAATATTCTGATTTCATCATATTCATAATTTTCATTTGTATATTAACTTTCAAACATGTACATATATAATATGTACTTTTTTTTGTTATTAAAAAGTACTGATATGCTTGGATATATATATTTCAATTTTTTATGCTTCTGTCATTGATAAATATATTGTTTCTGTTTTATCTATTTAGTTATGCATAAAACAAATATTTATTATCATTATGCTACTCACAAGCAGGAGTAGACGAGCAGTAATACAAAAATGATTTTTTTAGTTTCGTTGAAATTACAAATAAATATATGAAATGAAATCTACAATTGGTTCGATGAATTTTAATATATATATTTAAGATGTATACATTCAAAACACATGAGTCGTTTTTCTATGCGTATGAGAGTATTGCTACCATATAATAAAATAAATAGAGAGGTTTTATTTTTAGAAAATCAAGCTTCTCTTTCCAGAAATGGTAGTTGCGAAATATCAATTCAATAGGGTCTCCAGAAAATATGGATATCTGTAATTTTTAAATAGTCTTAATAACAATTTTAATAATACTTGTAAGTACTACACACATTTTGTTATCTATATACAAAATTAATAAACATACAAGTCATTATTAAGAGAAAGAACCATACATCACTCGCATAACTTCGAATTAACATATACTAGTTGATCTCTTTTGTAAATATGACTTTAGTACAACTGACACCAGAGATAATACAGCAATTATGAACAATTTAGACTAGTTGCGTAGGTATACCCTTTACAATGAAACGTATACGTTAAAAACAAAAATACAAATCGCAATTTTAGTTTGATCAGATAGTCTTTTCTCTGAAGATGTAATATTTACGAAAATACCCATGAGTTATTATATATTTGGTTTTATCTAATTAATTATTCTTTTTCGAGGATTCTGAGAGAAAGCAATAAAACATTAGATATTAATATACTTATATTTACCTTAACAAACGGCTTTATTGTATATTTTAACTAAATTCAATATGTTTTGTATATAGATACATTTATGATAACATGTTATTCTTTTATGTTCACTTATTTCACAATAGCTTAATATTAAAAAATGATAGATTGAAAACCACACACAGACACTAGACTCTCATGAGACTGAAAACAACTTTAATCACTAGTGTTATGTTTTGTTTTCTATAAAAATGACACATAATTTATATTCCAAGTGCATAGATAGACATCAAATATGACCGACAAACTCGTTTTATTTCAGCTTTCTAAAAAACGAAATTTGTTTTTGAATATAATATTTCTCTCTTAGTGCTCCGAACTATTCTAACTTCATATATCATATATAAGAATGTCTGGCGCGTCCGCTAATTCCATTTTATTTGTCGTCATTGACCTTAACTATGGCTGGGATATCTCAATTAATTTTAATGTGTTAAGGGTATTGCCTGCCTTAGGTCCAGGGACCGGGAGACTAATGACAGGAAACGCAAAATTATTTGGCAAACTTTCGGCGGATCAATCATTTTCATCGATGATGTATAAATTATAAGAGACATGGGGTGTGTGGAGGGGAACACAAGTCCAAATACATAATATACTTACTTTTTGTTGATTTTTATTTAAGACATTGTCAATTTTAAACTGTAAGTCAATTAATAATGTTTTAATATGTAACGACAGCGGCATAGTGTAAAACCGCAAAAACATGATTTTAATCTTTCCTTTTTCTCAAAAAGTTACAACTGTTGTTGTAATAAGCTGTATTCTTCTTTCCGGCTATACGGCAGCGGTTTCTGAGAGCCTACCATTAAGTACCCAGTGTTAAAGTTATGGACACACACGTTCATTTTTAACACCGATTTCGTTTTAACCAATTTTCTAATTATAGGTATGTACATACATTATTTATGTAATTTATCAAGAGGACAATAAATGAATTACAAAAGTATAAAAAAGTGATTCTATAGTAGCTTAATATTTATTAAATTCATAAAAACTATATACATTGTAAAATGTGTCACCTTCATGTAGCATACATTATTACACAATTCATTTTAATAAATCTAATTTAGTTGATATATAAGCAAATAATTAACTAACTAATAATATCTAAGATCATATATTTAATTTCGAGATGCAACAGGAGCATTTTTTAAAGAAATATTAATCAGAACTATTTCTAAATACTAATTAGTTAATGAAATTTATTTTTTAAATTTATGCTGTTTTTTAATATTTTAGTTTGAAATTTGAACAAAACAAAAAATATAGCCATTCTCAGCTTTTTCAAATCTGGAGTAATCATTCAACCATAGTTAAGTAAACGCCACAATAGCGGCGTTACTCAAAAGTTAATACTGCAATGGACTGAGATAAAGTATGATTTATATTATGATCCGGGAGATTTACGTTTTTATTAGGTATTAGAGAGCGTACGTATATCGTCATGCTATAATTTATTTCCCAAAAAAGTATCTATTACCTATGATAGAATTTTTTAACGAGTTCAACGTTTTTAAGCAGTAAATTTCTGTTTTCGTGTGATAAATGAAAAAAAAAAATGAAAATAAATTCTATTAATTTTGCTTTTAAATATCTATATATATATTATAAAGATTATTTATAAAATTAGATTTTTAGATTTACAATCACTTTCATATTATATTTATGTATTTAAATTTCACTGAATAATGAAATAACATTTTAAAATATTAGTTTTAAAATATTAGTTTTGAAATAAAATATATAAAATATTTTATTTAACACTTTTGTGAACTTTTAATGTTTGATTTAAAAACTGAGACATCACTATCAGCTTCATTTATTTAAATGCCTTAATTATTACGAAAGAAGATGCACATTTTTAATTTGCAAAATATCACTTCAAATATTATAATATATTTTTATTAATATACCTACAACATCATATATAATATTTAATTTTAATATTTGTATATGTATATATATGTAGTTCTTAATATAATTTTGTATTACAATTAGTCATATTGAAATAGTGCTGAGTTGATTTAATTTAAAAGTATTATTTACATATATAAATTTAATACACTTCGGCTTTTAAAACATATATAAGCAATTAATATTAATTAAAAATAAGATAGCATTTCTTCGATGAACTATATATTTCCTTTATAATTTTAATTGACATGTATATATAATTTGGAGGTATAACAGAAATTTTAACATAAACTATATTTTTTATGAATAATGGTCTGCATCTTAAAAACATATCTCCTGATTAAAATAATTATACCAGTTAAATCTGTTTTAATAAAACAAATCAAATACTTTGAATTACAATATGTACGTTGGTTTGAATCAGTATATTTAAATGAATAATTGATACAATTATGTATAATTATTAACTATTGAAAATTATCCTTGTATTTTCTTATCTGTTAGTCAAATGAAATAGCTTTATATAACATTTCGCTTTTGTCAGCTTTATCAAAGGTATTTTTAAGCAAATGACGGTACAAGCAAGATTATATGTTCATATGTTTTAAATAGATATTCAATATATTCTATTAGAAAACACTTTCTTCGTGCAATATTACAAAAATTAAAACGTAATATGTAAAATTCAAATGTATACGTATAACAATATTAGAAACTGTAAACTTAAAAAAGATTTCAAACCAATAGATATATTTTAACTAATATGCAGTTCGCTAATGTAAATGAAATAATATAAAAGACAGTAATTGCTAAGTTCATACAATGTTAGTAAATACTTTAAAGAACAGATAATATGGTGATACATTTATCTTTTCAAGACAGCGTCTACAATTTTATGTTAAATAAGGGAATACCCCTTAGAAACAAATGAAAATGAAACTCACTCCTGATTCAAACAAAATATCAAATCCACACCATTGGAGAGGTTTTAAGTGTGAGGGAGGCTGGGGGTGATATCTATTGAGTAGATATTGATTTTTCTACGTTGAAAATTGGCCATCACTTTGAGTAGCAAGGAACCAGCTGGATCGCTTGACTGCCTGAGCACAGCGTCGTATTTTCTCTACCTTCTTCAACATTCTCAGTACAATTATATTCCTGATTAATTAAGTCGAGTTTTACAACTTTCCTTGTTTTATGCCGGTCAACAGTTTTTCAGGACCTACGTAAGCATATTGGGAAATGTCTGCAAGAGCGCCTTTGCAAGGCACAAGTTAACCCCCTGCACATTTTTGCTCTCAATTTTTTTATATATTTTTTCTTCTCCTGATTGACTTTTGTTTCCTATATATCCTATTATGTCGTTTCCCTCCAGTGCTACAATGTCCACATATATAGATACATATGGCAAAGGGTAAATTGTCATCTAATTAACAGGGTTTGCAATCCCCAGGACGTCTTTAAGGCAGATTATCGATCTAACAAACTGGACACGTAGTGAAATTAACGTTTGACCAAACGATTTTGTCTAAACTTTATTCACATTTGAGTTAGTTAGTTATTTGTATGCGATAGAAACCTTGCTTATTTCAAGTATACTTTGTTTCCTGTTTCATTGTTTCAGTTCTGTGTTTATGCTTAACAGTTGCAGGGATATTTGTTTCTTCTGTAGGTACTCGATATAATTATAACCTATTTGAAATATGTCGAACAGTTAATTGTTACATTTATTTTTTGTGGATAGAAAACTATTAAACTTTAGTGAATATGAGCAAGTTAGAAAGTTTAGATTTATTAGTTGCGCGTAGTATTTTTAATATGCATATAAAACTGTGTCTGAACAAATTTATGTGTTGATATTAATTAGTTATTTTTATTTTTATTTTTATTAATTAAATTTATATTTATATGTAGTATTAAAAATATATATACGTATTTTAGTGAAAATAACAAAATTATTTATGTCAAACCACGAATGCTTAAATATTTCATATGGAAATTTTAAAACTTAAAAAATGGACATGATATAAATGTTTCTTTTAATTAAATGTACTTATATTTATATTTATATTTTATTTTATACAGCAAATATTGAAATTATATTTTAAGGTTAGCTTATGCACATAGACATATTCGATTATGTGATGTAAAAAATATATATCGAATCAATTCTGCAATATTTACAGGGAATATTATAATATATGAAGTCTAACTTGTGTACATTATTTACAGAGTATATTACCTAACTATATACAGAGATATAGTTTCTTACTGGAAACACCAAATTATTATATACATTTTATAATATTATAATTTTCATTCAAATATGTGTAACCTTAAATATGTCACCACAATAACAACATGAATATATTAACAAATGGAAACTGTTAAGCCTAAATTTTATATTGAATCTGCTGGATCGACATATTTGTTAGTTTTAAATAAACAATAAACGTTTTTAAAATAAAGTATGAGAAAATATTTACATTCATTCCAAAATATATTATGCTGTTCCTTATAAATAAGCCTTTATAAATAAAAGGCTTCTAAAATAGTGTTTGATAAATAATTTTTCACAGAATTTCACCAGTGTTTATCGAATTGATTTAACAGTAAAATGCTCAAATAATTATTGCAAATAAAGCTGATTGTCGTTTCTATTTCTTATTGTCTGATCAAATACATATTATTGATAATTTTGCTTTATTATGTACATAGATTTTCACTTCAAATCACATTTTTATAAATTCTCTAAATAAGTTTGATTGAAATTAATCTACATGGTTTATCTAATTATTATTTGAAGAGTTGTAGACTTATTTAAATCTTTATTGTTATCATTCAATAATCTGAATTCTAATATACACTACTGACAATTAAGTCTGTGGATATGATTCGCTAAACACGCTAAACTATTATGTCACAGAATGAAATACGATAAAATTAACCGACAAATGTAATCTTGATTATATTTAAAAGTTGACATATGAAATATGTTTTCATATATGTATACCTAGCTATGCACAGCACAAACTTATATTTAACTTTAACTCATATAATAACATTTTAAGAAAATGTGATTGATAGTTTTCGTAATAGATCTAAACATTTTTTCCCTATAATGATATAATCTATATAAGTAAAGAGCGAATCGAGAAATGTCATCAAATATGGAACATTCAAATAAAACATCAATTTGCATTTATTACCAATTTTAAGGTATGTATGTAGATATTGAATTGGTATTTTAATTATCCGAGTATGAAATACCCACTGATAGTTTGTTTTGTATATTAAGTTACTTTCAAAGCTGAGGTACAGATATATTCTGTGGTAAAGTAGCTATTGAATATCCGGTTGACCAAAGTTTGTCACCAAAATTACAATTATACATCAATCACTGAGCTGCGAATTATATTGGAAAAGTTATACAGAATGTCTATTCAAAATAATAGATTGGTGATTTTTAGGATCAACTTTCAATTTACACATTACTAGTCTTATAACGATGATTATTATGTGTTAGTCAGGTATATATTTAATAAAAATATAAATGTAAAAAATCTTAATTATGAATTTCCAAGTGAAAACAATTAAATTATTAAATTATCATTTATGATCATATTTTAAAAGAAACTGGTATATATTATGTACAGTTTGGCACAAAACAAACGTCATATACAAACAGGGATAGGTAGATATATACATTATGTTAAACCTGTAATTAATTCAAGAGTTGTTATTTATTTGAAGTAAATTTAATTATTTTACAAATAGCGTTGAGACTTTAGACAAGTACGCATTTCATTATTAGAACCACTCCATATCAAAACGTTTTATGAGGCGCTTATTAAGCAAAATAGACATTTTGAGTATATAATTTTAATTTCATTTTCATCTTTATCATAAATATTAATGATATATCCTATTAAAAATATGTGTTTTAAAATTAAAATTATGATAGCTTGTGTTACGATATTTTTATAATAATATTCAAGATGATATTAGATAATATGTTAATTTATTAATATCATTCCTCATTCAAAAATATATTTATTCCTTTTTAGTAGTACAATTATTATTTCTATCTATGTATTCATTTAAGGCTTTATTTATATTATTGACTAAACTTAAACATACATATATTCAACTTTAAACTTTAAACTTAAAACACTCTATTTTATCTAATAGAAATACCATTACGTATTATTCTGAGAAATATATTTTCGAATTTACAGTATACCTACATGTATTAGCTGTTAAAATATATGTAAACAGCTGTATCTAATCGCAAATTTAGAGATATATAAGAATACAAAATCTTTCCCAAAGTAGATATTTCAACAGAATTTTTGATTTAATTTCATGAATCTGCTCCCAGCATTTAAGCTGAAATCAGATAGTAGAACCGCACAATATATAAAAATAATAAGTTAAGCAAAAAGATGAATGAGTTGCTTTCATTTAATGGATGTTGTTTGCAATACGAATTATCTTACGTTAGATCTGCAAGGTAGCAATAATTTCAATATTTGCAAACAAAATATATACCACACACATTGAATGTGTTTTACCTGTTTTTTGTTATGAATTATTGTAGATTAATTTTTCGTGATATTATTGATGTAAGCATATATATAATATTCTAATCTATTAGATACTATATATAAAAGTAATATTATTATATACATATATGCAAAATATTTTAAAAATCCATTAAAACATAATTATTTTTTCTAATTTTAATCTAATTTTCAAATTAAAATGTTTTTTTATTGATATGTTAGTTTTATTTATTCAATTATCATAATACATTTTAGCTGACAATGTGCATTACTGTTATATTAAAAACATAACAGAAATCATAATTTTTAATAATTTATAAAAATGATCAAGTTTGGTGGATTGTATTGTTAGAAACACATATATTTATAATTGATGAAAAATCTTGGGATCTTATTAATAATTCTTTGAATATATATATGTTTATGTTTGTTTAAGATACTTGTGACTAATTTTTATACTTCTTTCAAAGCTTTGTCTAAATTATGCATTCCTTTTAGATACGTCATTTTATTAAGATAGCCTTGCTTACATTAATTTCATGATATACAATATTTGTATACATAAAACAAATATTTTCGTTTTTTATTTAAATAAATATGAGCTACCATAATTTATCTATATACATATCTCTTTACATATATATGAGGCAACCTTATTGCAGCGTTATACGTTATCAACGTTTGTACAATTATTTCAATATATCTATTACATTAATTTATGCTGTTTTACTGATCATTTATGTTAGGTTACAGTACCTACAGCTTGTTTTTCGATAGCATCGGTATATATAAATATATATTGGATAAACTAAAATGTGATATGTATGAGCTACATGATATCAATTAATGTGTAAGAAATCTACTAATCTCTCCCGTTTCTATCATATAATACCCATACAATATCTACATATGTTTGATTACAATGATTACAGAATATCTATGAAATTAACACAAGGAAGCACTTGGTTAAACGTCTTGTATAACATCTTGTTATGGTACATACGATATGTATCATGTATTTATAGTAGTTACTATATCTCTCGGCCTAAAATATTAATCTGTGTAATGTTAATGGTTGGATTATTTATTAGCCCTGGAGGAGTCAAAAGGGTTCAGATATATTATGGTCAATTCGTCTAATAAAATATTTTGAAGTGTTGCTATAAAACCCAATATTCAGCTTTGGCGATCAAATTAAAATTATTTTTGCACCTCCGTTTCATGTTTCAAGCCCGTTGGCATGATGTGCGGATACATTTTCAAAAGCTGCGGCAGCAGAAAGGCATAGTCCGACGGGTTAATTAATGGCTCCCCTGTAGATTGTCTCAAAATATCTGAAATGCCTGATGGAAGTACGAAATGATAATATTCGAGATTATATCGCCAAGGCATCATTCATGATAAATATTACAGATACGCATATATGTCGGTTTATTCAAACAAGCAAGCTAATGTTATGGCACATTAAGGTATCAAAAAAGGTTTCTATATTGGAATTTTATACATAATTTCTTTTTTTGGTCAGAGAAACGGAATTATTGATGTAAATCAGGGCTGACAGTCCTTAACCAAATGTAAGATATATACTTATACACTTTAATATGAAAGGTCAGAATTCTTATTCTCAGATCTTATTTATATATAGTGGTATCCAGGGTTGAATGGGGCATGATACAATAATACGCGGAGCATTATATCGAATTTAGTGACTGGTGTCTTTCTTTGTTAAACTGTCTTAGGATAACATTTTATATAAAAGAAACCAAAATGAATAAAATCCAAAATGCATGACACATACCCGTATTAATAAAATATGAGTGGATATTTTTATGAATGTGTATACAATATATGTTAGGATAATTTTCTGGGATTGATTCGCGAAACAATATTTAGAAATACGTACATATAAGTAGACAATATTTAAAAAATATTTATGTCGAATAACATAATTTATACATATCTTATGTAATTTATTTAAAATATGTATATATATATATAACATTGGATACATGGCAATCAACAGACACACTATATCTTCCTGTACCCGAAGTATGAATTTAAATGTAATTTATTAATTTTATTAATATTAAGCATTATAATACAATGATATCAAATGCTTAATACTGAATTTCTATATGAGCCTTTATACAAACTCTTTTATAAATGAATATCAACAAGCAATTGAACCATAACAAATATTTGAAAAAGTATAAGAAGCTCAAAATTGGAAACGAAATTACACCATAACTATTACAAGTATATCTTCAAAATTTATACATATATTTAAACAATTGTTAATGTTTAATAATGTATTTAAATACACTACACTAATTAAAATATATACTACAAAATGGATTATTATTTATATAACATTAACTCTTATAAAATACTTTGTCATAATTATTTTAATTAATTTTAAATACCTGTACTATTCATTTGAATTAAGTCAATAATTTATAAAGTTAGTACTACATTTATTTGAATAACATGTATTAATATCTTATTACATTGTAATACTATTTAACTAAATTTTTATTTTTTATTAATTGTATATATGTAGGTATAAACCAAATAAAATATTTTTTTGTATGAATTTTCTTTGAACCAATTTAGTTAGATGTTTAAGTATTTACATTTATTTCTGAATATATTCCTCACTAGAAAATCACGTGACTTAAATCATTTATTTATTTTGTAATATTATTAAATATATCAATGAATTTAAATAAACTTAATACATCTTCCATATACACATGAATATCAATACTATTTAACTTATTTTCTCAAAAATATTGTTTCTGTTTTTTACATAAATTTCTACAAAATTAAAATTTTTGCAAAAAACAATTGCACAGTGTCTTTTGCTGTTAAAAAATATATTCTTAGTTAATTGAATATATATATCAGTAAAGTAATGCACATCTTCTGTACATCAATTTGTGTGTTTATTTGGTTATTTGCAAAAGTAGATTCATCTTATGGAATTTCCTTTTGATGTCGTCTGATTTGAAAGAATGAAGTTAAAATACAGTTAATATAGGATCATACATATCTATACAGTCATCAATCGGATTTGTTTTCGATTTCTTTTTAGTTCGTTTGCCTAGATTTGTTGTCAAAGTATCAACTTCTATTTTAAATCATACATTATACTTATATACATATTATGCATGTATGTATATTAGTATATAATATGCTAATCCCATTAAGTCTTCTTCTGACTAATGTAGACAAAAGCTCACTTTGAAATTTTAAAAATTTTAAATGTTTAAAAATGCTCAATGTAAATATGAAATATTGTGTATTTTTGAAAAGCAAGAATGTTTCTTTAAGTAGGTATGTTGTCAGTTACAAAAAAGAAGTAAAGATGTTCCCATAGTTAGAACAACATAAAAAGCAATTAAATCGTATGACTATAAGAAGGTCACATTAAAGCATAAATATCAATATATAGTTAACTTAGCAATTTATATCGAACAAAAATTTAATTAAATAAAAATACTAATTATAGTCATCAAATAATAGTTAATATGTTTACGATATATGCAAAATGTCATCTTATTAAAGAAGCTTGTTATTTTTGCTGCCGTTATATGGGATCAAATGTACAAAACAAAATATTCCAATTAATAGTTTAATAACACTTACTGTAAACACTATTTTAGAATTCTTGATAAGGATAATATATTTAATTTATATTTCCCTAAAGTTTTTAATAGTTTGACCTTATATACGTGGAAATTTAAAAAAGTTTATAGTACAATATTTTGAGCATATTTATAATCAATGCAAAGGCTTTATTTCAATTATTTAACGATTTAGGGTTAATTAGTTGACTTATTTTAGTATTATTACAACGGTATATTAAACTCTTAATAAGGTTTCGTAACTGTGTTATATTCCTGAATTATATCTGCCAATTTTGGCAGTGAAGCAGATAAAAACGACAAAGAATCACCTATACCTATGTTATAAGGTTCACATACTACTTACTCGCTGGAGCACGAAGTCTGTCGGCCCTTTGAAGTAATTATACCTACATATTAGTGTCACATGGCAGGGTTATTTATTAGGAATAATCCGTTTTGCTCCCTACTTGCTTATTGGGTAGGCAATGAGTGTTCAGAAAGATAGTTGAGTTTAGAATTTTGGATCATTCTAACATGATGAAGAAGAACTTTAGTATAAGAAACTGAATATATTCCTTATTTGGGTTCCTGATATTGTTGTTTATGTTTTTTGCTTGCTGAAGGGTATAATTCTTTCCTTCCTTTGTTCCTCTTATGTTTTAATTTTTTAGATAGATCCATCAAAAACTCGTCCACATTTCATTGTAATATATATCTTTTTATTTTATAAGTTTGACTTGTTTTGAATAGTTTGCAAATTCTGATTTAATTTTGGTTTTAATTTAAGTATAAAAGTTTATGAAAATAAAGCGAAACAGATTTAAAAGTCCCGAATAACTACGCTTCAAATCGGTTGAACAAAATCGTTAGCAACATTCTTGATATTCAATATTTTTGTCTAAGGGGCAAATCTTTGGGCAATATGTAAACATGAATAAAGAATGAAGTTAGATGGATAACGACTATATGTTTACATAAGATACTTGAAAGTGAAGTAGCTTAGCAATATACCCAATATTATGTTCTTTCATAATTTTCTACTTTGATAACATTTTATTTTTAAAGTATATTAATACTACAACATAAAAATCGATAGTTAACCTAATATGATAGAAGGATATAAAAGTTAATTTAAAAAGTTAATTTCATTTTTAAGGTTATCTGTACTTTTTTAGTTGTCTGGTAAATAGTCTCAAGATTAAAATATTCTGTAAACATTGCTTATATTACAGTTACGAACATTTTCCCGATTTGTCTTTTTGATTTTTGAAGATATTGGAGCAAATATAGAAACTTCAGAACTGAGCAATTTTAAACAAATAGAAAGTACATTTATCAAAAATAACATAGTAGCAAAAAATTCTAATGTAATTATTCCTAAAAGTAATCGTGTAAAATTGACATTGTTTAATGTTTATTAATTTTTCAAACGTTATATATTAAGAAACCAATCGAAACAGAGACAAGGAAATACAATATTTTCTAAATTATTTCATACTCTGTAAAATGCAACGTGATAAACTCGAAAATACAAATTAACAGTACTGTTAGACAATACTAATAACGCAGACAATTAAACTCTACAAAACATAACTATTTATTCGTGAACCAATGTTTTGGTTAGTTTTTATTAATTGTATTAATTAAAAATTTATAGTGCAATTTATCTTTTTGCAATATTACATGTACAATAACAGATGCTTTAGTTTTAATTTAAAAGTGAAGTATAAAGTAAATATATGTTTAATATAAAGATGTACATATTATATAAAGATGTATATATAACCACATGTACATTTCACAAAACCCAATTCAGTTGAATCTCATTGAACAACTAATGTTGTTATTGGTTATCTATAATTACATTATTTCTATGTAAATTGTCTAATTTGTGTAAGAATAATGCTAATTATAGACGGTGGCCCAAAAGTTACTATATACAGTCAAAATAAAAAATTAAATCAGAATAATTAATCATTTTATACAAACTATTTTTAGCAATATTTCTTGCAAAATATTATAATCAGTTACAAACAATACTATTAAATGGAATTTCTAATACTCATAAAAAATCGAGGAATTATTGGAAGTTATTTTTAAAAATGCGTAATGCGGAATCTTCGATATAATTAAACTATCAATCACTATTTAGAAGTGTTTTGCTGTCATTTACGTTAATAAAATATAATTTCAATTTTATAATTTATAATTTATTTTTTGGTAATTCTAAAAACTTCTGAAAGATAGATTAAGTTATTTCTGTATAATACTCATAGATCGTGTAAATTGCCACTTAGTTGCATAGATATTGACTGTAAAAATATATTGACAGTATAGTAACTTTTGGGCCACCTTGTATATCAAAACATATAAGATTATTACTTTTTAATTATCTCCTCCTAAATATCACATAAATTGTAACAGAACTATTTACTCGGATCCATTCAATCACATTGTACCTCTAATTTAAGGATACATTGACATTTATGATTGAATTTAGAATATAAGGTTTTTCATATTTATATTTTACATATTAGGTGTTATAGTGGACTATAATATATAATCTAATTCTTTTCATGAAATCTAAAACTCAAATTTTTTAAACTGAACAGTTCACAATTCCAATATTATAATTAACTGCATCCATAAATTGTATTCCATTTGTACAAAAATTTAAGTGAGGTGAATAATGTCACGGTATGTATAGCTGGATGTATGTTGAAAAGTTTCTCATTAAAACAGCCAAATTATATAGCGCACATTTGAAAGAAATAACGGGTTCTTTTATGTTTTTCAAAGTTCAACTCATACATAGTTTACACGTATTTAATTACATAGATTGCTTTTCCTGAATAGTAAGGTATTTTCTGTACCCACCATACTCTTTGGTGGGATATAAACCAATATATGTAGACTATTGGTTTTATATGATTCCACATTCCTATTTTGTCATCATTATTTTCAATTGCGAAATCTCCTTTTGTCAACACTTTAATTACTATATACCTATATATATATATCCAGTATTCAGTATTCAGTAAGTAAGTATATATGTTTATTACTGAGTTAAGGTGCTTATTACTTTGTCAGGATATATTGCTTTTTGTACCATTTTGCGTCAGAGAAGTGACAAGTGTTCAAAGAATATAACCAATTACTTAAGGTTTATTGTCGCGTTTCTATTATTTACATATATATGTATATATACATTCGAATACACGTTGACACAATTCCATAATATATGTGTATATTAACTTAGTACATAGCATATAGTTACTGCGCCTAGTTAACATTGTTAAGAAACGGATGTATTAATTATGCAAATGCTAACTTATAGATTAGTTTTATTCGTATGCGAGTGTTAGATGAATTTTGAAATGAATAAAAAATTGAACGATACTATTTGTATCTATGTTATTATGCAGATATAAGTACCTGATATTAATTAAATGAGTATTAAATTGGAAAACAAAGTAAATACAGTAGTGCTTTTCTTATTTTATGAAGTAGACACTTCAGATTAATTCGGCTATTTTCCATCAAAACGTACCCTTTGTAGGTAATTTCACCCAATAAGTAGATTCATCAGTAAAAAAATATATCGCCATATATATATTCTATAAGGTAAAATAGTAATTGTTATCATACTCTACATATTTTGTAATTATAATTCACGTGAATAAGCTGTTATTACATAATACACACACAATTTTACTTTATATAATTTCAGATTATTTGTAGATATACATACTAGAATATGCAAGTAGAATTAATTCATTAAAACAGCATAAAATTGGGTCATGCGTTATATAAAGTTTAATTATGTTTATGTTTAACTTGTAATATTTTTCTGCATTTTAACACTATTAATAATGGATTTATTTAAAAACAACGTGATCCTTTGCGCGTGTGTACCAGCAGTTATTTTAGTAAATATATTTCATAATATACGCGAAATATATTTATACACATTTGATTTATCTTTAATATTAATAATCATATTTCTCACGAGAGCCATTCTGCCATGCACTGGTTTGAATAAATTGTTAATTGTTTATCTATTTAATTCAGCGTTACTTAGAATCTTTCAATTGAATACAAAATGCAAAATTTTTGACACGAAATATATCACTAATCATAAATTTTGAACGTAAATCTATAAATATTATTATAAACTAAAATAGCTATTGGTATTTAGATGGTTGAAAGAATAATTGTAGAAAATATATTATTAATTTTATATGCAGGTTTAAAAAATTAAACTTTTCATTAATTTTGACAATTTTCGTTATATTAAAAAAAAAATAGAACACATTTTAATATGAGGTTATTGTATGAAACATTTGTGATGATAATTCCATTTAATGTAATATTTCGAAATAATAAGCGAACAATAATAATGATAATCTATTTATAAGATCAAGGCAAAACGTTTACTTTGCAATAATTTTTTTTAAACATTAACCAATTTTGCAAATTAATGTTTATACAATATATAAGACTAAACAATAAATTAAAATTAATCTCGTTTAATTAAATTATAATACACACATTATATCCAATCAAGAAAATATGAATATAATTTCTCGCAGGTTTTTAAAATGTATTAAGTATCTATATATTCGTGCAAACTTTTTCTATATAAATGTAAACAAATAAAATACTGTATAATAAATAAATATCTTCCACATAAATAGTATGGCTTTATACTACGACGCAATACAATATCTAAGCTACGTATATATATACCTCTTGAGTATCACTCTAGTTATATATTTTTAATTATTTTATAGCGAATGACATAACAAATATAAAAAAAATTGTGAATTTTTACTTTTAAAGTTATTATTAATATATATATAATTACCTATTCAATTTAGAAATAATTTAATTAAAATCCACTTATGTATTCACGATGCCCAAAACTTATTTTATACACAATTAATTAAACCAGTACAGTGTAACTGTGTACGACTAAAATGATTTTCCGAGTAAAGGTTATGACAAAAGTAATGATGGCCGATTGATATAATCTTACATATAACTGTCACATCATCTCCTAATTTTAGTGGACACGGATCCTTCCAAAGCGGATTCCTACTCCAGTACATCCACAGATATCCATCCAAATTCGATTCTGGCTCGACACACTATGACTAAAGGGCCTCCAGGAAATATTTATTCAGCGAGTCCGTCTCATGTAAGTAAACCTGTTCTCATAATAATCTTCCAGAGAAATACTCAGGATAATATATTATTTTTAGTTTTCCACAACAGGTATATATAATATGGTAATAGACTCTGAAAAAAAGAATCTTATACTGGTTCTATTTAGTGTGGTAATATATTTAAATACTTCTATACCTTTATTAACTTCCTTTCAAGCCCGGTTGGTCACTCATTTGTTAGAAATCGAGTATATACATACATATATTGTAGAATATACATAAAAACATTAACTCCAATTTTATCAAATATATTGTAACGTTATTATATACACAAACATACTGCATTGACTATACTTTATTTTTATATTGTAAAATACTATTAATGTTTTTAAGAATCTCTACTATTTTATTCTGAAACATTTCATTAAAATACATTTAATAAATTATGTTTTAAATAAATTCTTTGCCGTACTTGAAATATGACAAAGAATACGTTAAATAGGTACGTAACACGTTTATTTTTTAATAATTAAATAAAAATTAATAATACAATTTAAATGATTATATATCTACATTATGTATATAAAAAATACGTTACCGATTTTTTTACATATTTTGTGGCCAGTCTATATATTATGTTATGCTACTAACATTAGTTAATTACATTGCTATATCGTATAAACCACAAATATACTGATGCCAAAATAAGCATATCTCTTAAAAAAGATAGAAGCATACTTAGGAGAAATTTAAAATGGCGGAATAGGCAGTAATCCATCGCATTTCGAGTAATATTGATTTTTTTAAGTTTTCTTTATGAATAATGAATAATACAAATATTTCCTGATAACTGATTATTTCCTATTTGAGTGTATTATGATGCTTACGGAAGATATCCATCTGGACATCTATTACAATATCAGTAGCATAAATGTTTAGTATAGTTTTATTTACATACATAAGTTAGAGCATTATTCATAGCATATAATGACTAAATATATATTGATTAAAAAAATATCTTCTTGAATATGTAGTGCTTTCTACCGAATCATATTATTCTCAATGCTTGCGGATCAACTGTAGTACTTTTCCATACTAAATACCACATTTAACTATATTCGTAATGGTGTATCATTTGTAAAGCTACACTGTATAATAAAATAGAATTATCTAATTTACACTGTTTTACAGGTAATATGTCTGTGCCGTAAATAGACATTAACATTTTGATTACATGAGATAATGGAGTGTAGCGTGTGTTCTGTCAGAAAAGTTATATTTGGTGAAATGTTATTTGAAAATTATTCTCACGAAAATTTATGGCATATAAGTACCATAATTTCGTGAGAATAATTTATATATATATATAAATAATACCTTAGTTTTGATCCAATGTATTTTGATTGTATATTTATGTATCAATATTTGTTGCATTACAAGATATGCTACTTTAAATAGTAAAAGCAAATGTTTGTATTTTAAATGAAAAGGAATACAGAAATTTTATTATATTTTAAAATAATATATATATACACAGATATATGTAAAATTTACTTTGCATAGACTAAAAACTGACTTTAATAAGGACTTTGCACTTAAAAATGTATAACTGACATTTTTCGACATTTTTGATGTGGTTTTCATAAAGATTTATAAAAATTGTCATAAATATGCTAAAGGTATTTATTTACTCAATAATGTTCTCGTGTTATGTATTTAATAATATAATCCATGACTTTGATTTTGGAACAAAATTCAACTTTCTACATATTATATTTTGAAACTTCACATATTATTTAAGTGAACAAATATTAAAATAAACTAAATAAATCGCGTTTAATAAAATGTTTTGAATGCTATTACATTGTGAAAGGTTCTATAATTGGATAATTGAAAGCGCAGAAAAACTTTACAAACACAGCTTTAAATGAGATGCAACAATATACAATGACATTACTCAAACGCATATTATATCATCTGTGTTAACGGATACAAATGCTCAAATAGTCAACAACTCTCTTTAAATTTAAAAATTCTGATAAATGACTTGTCAAATAAGTCGGAAACATTCGCTTATCTAATTCATCAAAAGTTTTTATTTGATCTTCTATACTTGCTATAGTTGCTTATATATTACAGAGAACAATATATTTTAATATTCTACTGGAGCCGATAGGGTTATAGGTCACTGCCTTTGCTTACTTTGGCATATGTGTTACATACTGAGTTCATAGTCAATTTTTTCATAAATAGTTGTTATATCTACTTGTCTTTCTAATCATCGAAGTGCGATTTTCACGCTATCTTGCCCTCTTTTTGTCGGCATTTTTTTAAAAGAAAAATAATGACAAATACAACTAACTGCCGCAAAGTATTATTATACTTTCCAAGAAGTTTCCGCATAAACAGAAAAGGGGAAGACGAAAGTACAGAGAAGACAGGATAGACTACTTGAGGATGAGCATAGGAGAAGAGATGAGCTGAGAAGGATTAAAAGGAAGAAATATATTCCCATCCGATGATAATGATGATGACAATGCGTATGTTGTCTTTCCAATGTGTTGCGTGAACCAGACCATATTTTGATCCAGTCTTATTAGGAAGTCGGGTGAAAAATCGCATCACATTTATTCAGAATGCCAGAATGGAGATTAAATGGGATATAACTTTTAGAGGCGTTCTTACCCTGTTTTATTTATTCATTATACAAAAGTACTTTATTTAATACGTACGTGAGGAATGCATTGCTTGTTTCCGTCGTGGTTAATAGTGGCAGAATTGCTCTATCTTTTTGAGAGAATTTTAACATTTGTTGATGTTAGTATTTCTAAATAATGAAGTTATTTAACGAAAGTTAAAAAGTACAACGAGCGAATAATTTCGATCAATGCAGATATGTAGTTTCTTTTGAATTAATTAGAATGTTTTTGTATTAGAAGCTAAGTTTTAATAATTATAACTATTATTAGGAAAGTTCTGAATATGACATTAGATTGATAAAAGTAATTGACAGCTTAAATATTCTGTTATTTAGTCAATCAAAAGTAATTCCATTTAAACAGATTAAACGGGTTTCACAAATTAATTTGCAAATGTTGGTATTGTATAAGTTAACGGAATTTGATCCGAATAATGAATGTGAAACATTGAAGTTTGTTAATTCCTAAATGTAAAGACATGAAAATAAGATAATACAATTCGATAGAGTAGTTTGGGTATTGAAATCTATAAGTTATGAAATATCATACATGCGTAGGTGGTTTAAATTAGCGGTCTGAGTAAACAAAATGACAAGAATGGATCAATTTAAGTATTAGTTTCTTATTTTTGCTCCGCTTATTTTTATCTTCTTAAATTATATCATAGCAATATTTTCATTTAATTGGGTTTTAATGGTATGTATGTATGTATGTATGTATGTATGTATGTATGTATGTATGTATGTATGTATGTATGTATGTATGTATATATG